>CAJHNH020008334.1:220000-300000 GCA_905116865.2 Candidula unifasciata | reverse complement strand
GCGCAAAGATTTACTGATGAAATGAGAACGCGTCCACAAAAACGGGGACGTCTGGAAACCATACTTGTGAACGTGGCATCAAACAGTATTACCTAACGTACAAGTCTTGTACACATTTTACGTTAGGTTGTCAGTGTCTCTGTGGTTGTGACAGTTTCATAATTCCACCATACCTGATTCAATTCAGGGAACGGCGAAATGACAGCAGGAGGCTTTGCGTTGCTCTCGACCACAGGCTAGTAGATAGAGGGCAAATATACGAATAAACATTTTCTACCACATTTCCCAACGAGTAACTACTGTTTTTCCATATTCTGTAGATCTCTTTCAGCACTCTTACACTCTTACGTGTAACTATCCATTCCCCTTGAGT
This sequence comes from Candidula unifasciata, assembly GCA_905116865.2. Taxonomy (NCBI): domain Eukaryota; kingdom Metazoa; phylum Mollusca; class Gastropoda; order Stylommatophora; family Geomitridae; genus Candidula; species Candidula unifasciata. The sequence continues at coordinate 299,627 of CAJHNH020008334.1, read as the reverse complement.
CCCCATACAAAGTGTCATTCCCCCCCCCCCCCCTTTTATCTTGTCACGTCCGGCTGTATATTGGTCCTGACAACTGAATCACGGCACATTTTGGCTGAGTCCCCTCGAAAATAGGTTACTGCAAGCGTTTCCATGTTGCATTTTGTGATATTATAATATGCTTACAAACCAGTACTCACACCAAGGTGTCTTTTACAGTGGTGCCGGAAAAAAATTCCTTAAAAAATTGCTGTATACCTTTGCATACCACCAGGGGGAAAATGATTGAAACAACCCTCACGTAGAAACTTGGCATGTTTGCGGTAGTAAAACAATTACAAGCATTTTGATTTATAAACCACCCATGAACCACCTAGTACTGAAAGCGTTAAGGAAGATATGCCGGGTCAACCTTTTCTTCTTTCTCCTCCTCCACCTTTTCTTTTCCTGTTTTCTTCATATACGTACTGCCATGAAAAAAAGTACTAGAACAGGCTCTGATATGCATCTTACATGCAAAATGGACATCATAATTTAAATTAAACAGAACATTTTTATGAAGGCCAGCCTGATTTTGATGACTGATATGAAGAAGTAATAAAAGCAAATAAACAAAAAGGAAGACCAACATTCTTGAGGCACAAATGGACACTTACAAAATTCAAAAAATAAGCCAGATACAATCTTGAAACTATACACGAAAAAGACTTTTGTTTAGACTTAACTTTATTAATATAAAAAGCTTCTGCGACTGTAATACAGCATAACCCCATTAACACTAATTTCAAGGGACACAAAAAACAAGAGTTTGTGTTAAAAATATGTGCCAACTGTTGATTAACAGATGTATTATGAATAATAATACTCAGATTTGTAAATACCAAATGGCGGTCACATTGTCGGGCCCAGAAAGAGAGAGATTTCCCTTGCCATTCATGTCTGGTCGTGTGACAGGTCCTGTCCTATGAGGTGTCACGCGTAGTGACCGGCCAGCAACACGATGAATTTTACGCAGTGTTGTCAGCAGCAGCTGATATCGTCTGTTCATCATTCCATCATGTGAGCGCTTCTAACAGTCCCAAACCAAGTAGAACTGGCCCTAACCCAAACACCCAACCTACATTCCATGAGAGTCTGTTTACATCTTACAACTGCATGCAGCCTATCACAACAATGTGTAAAATATGTATATTTGTATTTACCACTTTTTAGGGCAGTGCAGGATAGGGGTATTTGGCCTGAGGATTTAGGGCAGTGTAGGATAGGGGTATTTGGCCTGAGGATTTAGGGCAGTGTAGGATAGGGGTATTTGGCCTAAGGATTTAGGGCAGTGTAGGATAGGGGTATTTGGCCTAAGGATTTAGGGCAGTGTAGGATAGGGGTATTTGGCCTGAGGATTTAGGGCAGTGCAGGATAGGGGTATTTGGCCTGAGGATTTAGGGCAGTGTAGGATAGGGGTATTTGGCCTGAGGATTTAGGGCAGTGTAGGATAGGGGTATTTGGCCTGAGGATTTAGGGCAGTGCAGGATAGGGGTATTTGGCCTGAGGATTTAGGGCAGTGCAGGATAGGGGTATTTGGCCTGAGGATTTAGGGCAGTGCAGGATAGGGGTATTTGGCCTGAGGATTTAGGGCAGTGTAGGATAGGGGTATTTGGCCTGAGGATTTAGGGCAGTGTAGGATAGAGGTATTTGGCCTGAGGATTTAGGGCAGCATGTCTAGTGCAGTTGCCACAGATTCTGATTTTATTTGTTTCCCTGACATTTAAAAAAAAATCCATCTCCCATATGAGAGGCCAGTATTCTTAACTGCTCAACCAGCCACTTCTCACTGACTGGTGTGAACTAAATATCTATATAAGTCTGCAGTTCCTAATTTATAAACCTTTAAAATTTATATATATATTTTTTTAACAACACCCTGTAGATTTGGAAATAATGTTTGTTATTCTCAAATTCTGGAATAAGCACCAACACATATATTGTTTGGAAAAAAAAAAAGGAACACATATTTATCCCGACGGCACTTTAACTTAAAAAAAAAAAAACTAAAAGAAATGCATAGATACTGAAAGGAAAATAATATAATAACCATGGGTTTCTGTTTTTGAACAGTAAAGTATCAATGGAAAACTACATATTTTTTTAACAGGACAGATACAGATTCAAAACACAAGTAAAATACTCATTTGAGCAAAGTTTACAGAGTAGCATGACAGTTTACTTCTATTATTTCAATGTTCCAGAGCAATGCATTTAATTTTCAAGTATTTTGATTCATAAATAAACCAATTAAAAAAGCAAATTGGTTTTCTAAACACTTCAACAGAATATCAATTTTCAAACAGCTGACCACACTGGACGTAAATTAAAATATTATCACAGAAAAGAAAAAAGAAAATAAGGCATTTCCATTTCCGTATAAGCAGTAAAGGATTTTAAAAAAAAAAAGTTAATTTAAAATTAATTTTAAGTAAAATGACTGAAAATGAACATTCAGTCGCGCTAACATATTAAAATAAAAATTGAAAAGATATCAACAAAACAGAACAATTAGTCCTCTTCTCTTTCTGTTCCAATCAACACACCTTGTGTATCAAGTAATAAAAAAATGGCGCACTGTTTTATCATCTATTTTTGGTCTGAACATCCAAAAGAAATCTGGTAAGATATGTGAACTTGTAGAATAGTATATGTTTTATACAAGGTGTGTATATTTTGCCCCTTTGAAAATTATACACTAGTGCCTTTTAATATTGTGATTTTGACCAAACTGGGAATCTGCTGCAGAATACTCTGGCTCAATGAGTTCTAGTGTCCAAATGTCTCTGTATTATACAGGTATTTTATCAACTGTGCACTATCAGCTGCGGTAGTGTAGTTTCTACATGTTTGTTGCCAGTCAGAAGGTCAGGGGTTTAATTCCGCACTTGGTGAATTGACCGTAGCTTACGGGTCAACCCAGCTTTAAAATGGGCACAAGGGCGTGTACAGAAAATAAAGGCGGCCAATGTCAAGTTGACCCCAACACCAATCAAATGCTGATCCATTTAAAATATTTACGTTCTTTTCTTAAATGGACACTGTACAAATTAAGGTTTTGTATAGTCTCGTTTTCCCAGGTCGGCCAAGCCTCTAATATGTACCATGTAAAGTCCTCGGAAGTAAAGGCAGCTGGCGTAATGTTCACCACCAACTGTTGGTTGGTCTATAAAATATAGGTCTATCTATATACGCCCAAAACACCTGATAGTTTCAAAAAGGGTTCTTTACTTTTATTGTCTAGTTTTCAGAGTGCATTACTGCAGGATATATCTAAACTGTCTTTTGATATGATGAATAAATATACTTCTCAAAGAGGAAAAACATTTTTAAGACCTAATGAAAGGGCATCCCATTTTATTAATGGTTGGGTTGTCATTGATGGACCCAAAGGGAAGACCTCTTACACTAGCCTGATATTAAACTCCAAAACCCTTTCAGAAGATTTAAAAGATCATTTAATAGAGCCTTGACTTCATATACTAATCAGTCAGCAGTTATCAATAAAAAAGGTCTGAATATAAATTCATCATAACAGAAAAAACTTATATATTTTCGCAACCTAGCCTTACAAAATTGGTACTAGCAGTTCTTGATTCACCCTTATAAGGGCATTTAGCACACTGTGTTGCGGTTTACAGCTAGGCTGTAATATCTGCACCTTTCATCCAAAGACCTGATTTCATTAGCAGAGTGCTTGTTATAAGAGGCAGTGTGTCAATTATACCCCCCCCCCCCCTCCTTCCACAAACCTTCTACATCCCCGACAAAACACGCCTTGGAACCATGCAGGTTTTTCTAAAAAAAGAAAAAAAAATGTTCTTGAAATCCACATCACTACACAATGACACAGCATTTGTAATAGCCTATTACTTCCCATCTATATGGCTCCTGAATTACTTTTATTCAATTGACACAGATTTTGTAATAAAAACAATATTACATTGTCATCTTATCACACAACATTTCTCATAAAAACAGCAGCAAAAAAAAGTCCCTTCCTACTGCCAGCTACAAAGAGTCTTGCTGATCTGTCTGCTGGCCTGGTGCACATGTGTTCAATAACCCTTCAAAGCAGGAATTTTTTTTTTTTAAACTGGCCAGTGTTCAAAGATTTCTCTAGGAAATTTCCGAGAAAGCAAAGCTGGTAAAAATTATATGCACGTCATAAAATGAGTGTTCGCTGGGTCCATGAGTATGAGCAGGCATCATATATTCAAAACTATACATGACAAGTTTAAAAAAAAATGTTTTTTACTATATACAGAGACTACAGAACAACTACAGTTTAATATCTAGAATCTATACAAGTAAGCTGAAGTCATTGCAGAAGAGTACAACTGTTGACATAAAAACAACCTATACACTTTTTCAACACCGAAGAAGTCACTTAGAGCTTATGCTCAGTAATAGTGCATAAAAAAAAAAAAAACACCAAGACCAAACAAATGAACCGGAAAAAAAATTGGAAACAAAATATCATGTTTCAAGTATACTGTACAGGTTACAAAATCAGCACATTATAATATACTGTCACAGAAGTATTGCATAATAATTGCTAAATAATCATTTAACAATTCAGCAAGAAAATAGTTACCTGATTCAGTGAAGATGAACATTGTAATGACAGCACAAACATATCTGCTTTAATAAGCACCGATATCACTGCGATGTGTAATACATAATGGTTATTAATGCTTATGTGTAAGTTCCATGTTTATGACTTTTAAATGTTGAAGAATTCTTTTCCAAATTTTGAAAATGTATGATCTTACTACCTGATATAAACAAAGATATTTCATTACATATATATGTAGGTTGAAAATTGATAGGGCACAATGGTTTACAGATAAAGTGTCTATCTCTGATTTTGACTGTGCTAAATCCAAACATGTCTGCAGAACATTTCTAAAAGGGGGGGGGGGGGAGGAAAGGTAAGAAAGTTGTAACCCCACTTAATTCTGGAGTAGTGGATTTGGTGCCTTAACTTTTCAGACAAGGCAGAAAAAAAGAAGTCCTGTCTGGATGTTCAAAGTCACTGAGAGCTGAACAATCACAAAGAGAAGGTGAAGTTAACAAGTAAAGGTCCATTTATACACCAGTGGTGCATCAGACATTTGAATCATATTTTTATTGACCAATCAGCAGTCTTTACTTCCCATAATGTTACCTGGTACCTATTTAAGGCTGGGTCTACCTGGTAGCCAAGGTCGTATTTTCAAGAAAAAGAATCCGGCTCCAAGTGGATCTGAACTCATCACCTTTGGATCCGCAGGTGAGGGTCTAGCCACAACACGAAGGGAGCTCCCAAAGAGAAGGACTCTGGTAAAATGTCAGTTAGACAAGGTTGCTACAAGAAAACATGTCTAGTGTTTGCGGACTTAGACTCAGGACTCATAAACTGGGTGGCTTAGGCACCTTGAACCCCCTCCCCTCCACCACCCCGCTTTAGGTAGGGATGGAGGTTAGCCTTCCCTCCCCAACCAGTAAATTTTTAAGATTCAGACCCCTCCCCCCCCCCCCCCTTTCCCCCAATCTCTAGATATCTTTTTAAAGTTTTGGTTCATAGATTTCAAATATTATCATAATTATATTTATTTGCCATTCAGCCCACCTTAATCTTCATCATTATTATTAGTATTTCAGAATTTAAAAAACTTTCAAATATTATATTTTAATATTTATTTGCCATTTGGCGAACATTAATAATAATTATTATCACTGTGTGATTAAACAAGGCTTATTCCTCTTTTAAAATATATGCTGTTCATGATAATAATTATTACTGAACAAATAAACAAGGCTTATGGCCCATTCCCCTCCTGCTCCCCAGAAAATCATAAGCTCACCCCTTCCCCTTTTCTTCTTTGTAGTGGTGCACTTGGACTCTGCTACAAACACTTTCAAATTTAGGCTAGATTCTGTGCACTGAGCTGTTATTTTTCTTAAAGATATAGATGGCAGACTGACAAGGCAGATTCCAGATACCCCATTCAACCTCCAAAGAAGTCATAAGTAGGGTACCTGTAACGGCTACGCCAGCCAGGTGTCACCTGTAGTCCTTTACTGGTAAGGATTAATGACAGACTGAAACAAAAAACAGTTACATAAAAACAAAAAATTTATGGAGACAGACGACTTTTAACCCATCTTATTTATTTGTTAGCACCAGTTTCAAGATTTGCTGAAAAGTCACCAATGCAACACAGAACTTAAAATGAACAATCATCAGTTATTAAATTATATGACCCCAGTGAAACAAACGAATCACTTGATTGTCCGAGATAAAAACCAACACACTTTCATATTTGTCCCAAACATGTTAGGTTAATCCAAAGACATTTATCATAGCAGCATCATTATCCACCTAACATGAAAGTAACCATCTTTAAAAATATCAAAACTTTTGAAATAAAAGTGGAATGCTTTCAAATCATATCACCACAAATGTAGAAAAAACAACTGTTCTCAACAATTCATTCTCTCTTATTCAGTTGTAAAAACATACATAAGCAGAAACAATTCAAGATGTACATATGTAGCACATGACCACTATAGAAAAATTAACGAATGAGTCAAGAAGTGACATCGCTGCATATTCCCACACGTGCTCCATTCCCTTCTGAAGTAGCCAAGATAAGTAGCAGTGAAGGTGTCCTAAATATAATAGGTAAATAATAGTTCTACAACAGAGGATACACACCTCTCAGTAATGTAAACAATAGAATTATTTGGATAATCTCAACTGAATGCAACCCAACAGCATATTTGTGCAGAGAATATGATGATAAAAATGGGTACATATGTAACAATCGATCAAGTGAAGAATATGCAACACAAAAGGAGGAAAAACAAAAACAGCAAATTTATTATTACAAGAATTAACAAAGAAAAAAAATAGGAAAATCCTTAAAATGAAGCATTTGCTTGCGCCAAAAAAAAACTCAATTACTATACGACACTAGAAGAGAACTATATATATATATATATATATATATATATATATATATATATATATATATATATATATATATATATATATATATATATATATATATATACCCTGCTCAAGTAACAACCCTGAGGGATCTCCGAAAGACCTGCACTTACAAACCGAAGGGCAGAGCCTGAAACAGAACCTATAACCACCAGTGTGCAAGGCAAATGGTTTAATCACTTCACCACAGACTCCTATACTTATATGACTTCACAAATATGCGTGCTGCATCAACACACTAACAAAACACGGACACTTTCTTCAGGCCTCGCAAATTAGGAAAAGCAAATTGCAGAGATGTAGTGGCTGGATGCTTGCCTGCGGATCTAAAGGTCGTGGGTAAAAATCTGCATGGAGCCAGATACTTTTGATGTTGACCACATCTCCCATCAAGAATATGAATCGGGCCTCACGTGCCTGATGCGTCACTGGTATGTGAGGGGACCTTTAAATTTACTTGCAAATTAGAACATCACTGACACAGGTTGGGAATAGAAAAAAATTAACAGCAACTGTTGTAAGATCATATTCCACAGGAAACGCAATGGCGCGATAATGTTGACAGATGTTTTTGATTATAAGCACAAGCACAACTGCTTGTAAACACATGGACCTTGTGTCCATGTTTATAGCTTGTGACAAACATGATAAGACAATCACAAGAATGATAAAATAACCTTGCAACAGTAGCCAAACCGTCAGACACAAATATTTGTACACAAGAAACACATAGTTATGTTAAATACTGTGTGAATGAAGAAAAAAGGTATAAAAATAAAAACAACAATTTAAAACAAAAAAAGTCAATAAAGAAAATCAAATATAAAATATAGATGTAACTCGATCAAGTGAAAAATTTGCAACACAAAAGGAAGAAAAACTAGAAAAGGAAATGTATTATTAGAAGAATAAAATGAGAAAAAAAAACTGTAAATAATTACAATTTTGCAATAAGGGAAGAAAAGAAGGCAAATCAGCAAGAGATAAGGCTTATAACTATTATTTGTATCAGTTTATAACAGAATGATCTTTAGCACACATAACAAAACAATATAAACCTCTTACATTCATCCCTGTGGAGACACTGTTTTCATCCATGTGAATATCACTTTCTTTCAAGCATCACTGAAGAACTATGACTTCCATCTTTACAGATAACAAGTTAATGGGTCCTTGATTCAGGGAAGGACCTGCATCTTCATTAAAATGGCACCATTCTGCCAAGAGGATACAGATATTCAGCAAACAGTATCAACAATAACTTCCTGCAAATTCAGACAATGATCAAGACTGAAGTGTTAGCAGTATAACCAAAAATTATTTCACAATATCACCACTTTAAACTTAACAAGTGATTTTATCAATGTACCCAAACTTGTAAAGCAGTTGATACAATAATATAAAGAGATGAAAAGAACCACATAAACAATAAGTGATAAAACATTTTAAATTCCATTATTACTTTACTATAGCATAACAATAATTTGTTATAGAAAAAACATACAATGAAGACTAGTTGGGCGGAACAATTTTATTAACACATTGAAACGTAATTTCTCTTTACATTCTACCCCACTGAAAACAATCCATACTGCACACATTATTCAATTATTCACTAAAAGCAATTACTTTCACTGATACAAAGAAACTTTCTGTTTCAGGAAAAAATGCAACTGTTTATTACATACACAGAGTACTATGGTGGCCTAAGAGGTTTCAATGGAACAAACACATGTTGCTATGTTTCAGAAAAGTAAACTTGTTAGTTTTCAGGTTTAAACACCCACATGTACAAAACTCAGCCCCTCCCCCCCCCCCCCCCCCCACAAAAAACTACACCTCTAAACAATAATCTTAATGCATGACTTTTCTAAGGTTGTCATAACTCTGGGGAGGTACTGAAAGAATCAGATACCTGCCACAGTTGACGCCGAGATTAGAGCATTGATTGATCAGCACTCACGCCCAGAAGATGTCATTTACAGAGATGGGTCAGTGAAGCGCGGTACAAGATCAGCATGGGCATACACAGCACAAAGGATGGGGAAAAACAATAAAAGAGGATAGCGGCGCTTACCAGACGACTACGTCAAGCATGACCATGAAGATAGCTGCTGCTACCAGAGCACTCGCATGGGTAGCAGAACAAGCGGCCACACATGCAGTAATTGTTTCAGACTCTATAAACATGCTTCAGAAAATCATTACAGGAACTCTCCGCTCCGAATGGTTAGAAGCATTTGTAAGTCGCAGTTAACCTCCATCATCTGAATCTACACACCTGGGTATGTAGGAGTAAACAGAAATCAATGCAAACTGGAAAAAGCATGATCAGAGCTGATATCATCAACACCGTATGGATTATGTTGGGAGATAATGGTGAAACTCTGACGCTAACACGGCTTCGTGACCGAGAAGTTAAGCTTGGTGAAGCCTGACTATGCTGTCTTAGAGCTAAAGATAGGAGATACTATAACTAAACTCCTCATGGGAACAATAAGTAGAGGTATCTTGAAGTGGCTGCTGCATCGGAAGACTGAGCATGCATGGGGATGCCCAACGTGCAAAGACGTCGATTGTGGTAACATAACATTAATCTTAATCCACAACTAATCACAATGTTCCCTTGCATAAACTGTAAAATAAGTAAGTAAATGCAGTAAGTACAAAGCCAGAGAGTCTAGCTCACTCACAGTTCTCATGCATATTAAGTTTTGTCAAGTCTTGTTTACCTACAGATTTCATGTAAAGTTTTGCAATGAAAGAAAATAATGGCAGAAGATAACATTTAAAAGTATATCATTATTTATGTTTCTTTATAACTGCACTTTGTGGGGCACTATTATAATGATAAGGTAAAGTTGACTTTTGTTCTCCAGCTTAAGCAAAGGTTATATGTGCGGTGATGACTTATCAGATAAGTTCGCTGTAGAGATAATAGACTGCTGTTCAATGATATAAAGGATAAAAGTCAAGGCACCATGACAAAGCAACTGGTTACAATGACCTCCCATCCAATTAATGCAATTTAGATGCACAATATTTTAATTCATAAGGGCGCAAAATCACAATAACTGCCAATATTTCATAATACAAAATGGAAAAAAATGAAGCAAATGATTACCTAACCTTCCCAGAAACTTCAATTTTAAATGTTGAATTACATGCCTTATTAGGAAGCAATGTAGACAAAGACAGCAAAAACAAAATAAAGAATGAAGAAGTATGCTGCTGTGGCTAGTGAATCCTGTAGAAGACAATTTCAAGTCTTAACTTTTTCAATCCCACAATTTCCTAGATAATGTCTGAGGGGGTTTTGAATGGCAATACTAAAATCAATGGTATATTACTACAGAGGGGCCAAATATACAACCCTTGGGGGAAACAAATATGTTGTCAGAGTCCTTTATGAAACATAAAATGTAAAAACATACATAACATGTTAAATGGTACATGGAAATAACACCCAGTCACACATACTGCATTGTTTGAGATAGAAAAGAGTTAATTCTCATGTACTAGTCATCTAAGCCCTGAATGAGGTGAGTGTAAAGTCTTTAGTACCAATTTCCACAAGGACTGTGTTACAGGGCTTGACTTCCTCTCTCTAAGCTTTAATACATGAATTTTCATTCAGCATTGCATATTCTACTACTGTCTGCATTTACCACTGGTTAGGGCGATGCAGACAGGGGGTTGTGAGCCCCAGGATTTAAGGTCACATGGCTAGAGCTGTTGCCATGGACTGTGCAGGTTATGATGTTTGATTCTGTCCCGACAGAAAAACTCCCATCACCTTACCGGGGGTCGAACCCACAATCTAAATCAATCATCAAGTGATCTGCCAGCTGGCATAGGCAATCAGGCTTCCTCTTATCTTGTGATTTCCTACATACACGTATGAATTATGGTACTGAATCCTTTCAAAGCAATGACTAAAATATGTCAAGAATTCTGAATTCCCTTACTTTTTCTTTTCATCTACATATTTGATCAAAAAAGAAGGCAGCTAAATGTGCCCCAGTGACAATTTTAATTTTCTATGTGGGCACATGTGCACGACTTGTGTAATGTCATATGTCAGGTTTAATTGGAAGCTCATAAAGTTAATTGGTGCAGTGCCTTAACTAAACAACAGGTTAACTAAGTTATGCTGCCTTCAAAATAGCAATGAAAACAGGGGTGATTGCAGTCGAGCTAGTATAAATGAATTCTTTGAAAATAAACAACTAAGAAGCTCAACACAGACACAAAAACACAGGGAACAACTGACTATTTTGGCAGAACCCGTCTATATAACCTTCAAACTAACAGTTTAATTCTTTCTTCTTTTAGTTTTTCTTCTTCTTAGTGTTCACTGGTTGTAAATGTCAGTGGTAAGTTCTGATTGTTCGTCCACTTGTGGACTTTAGCCTTGTTTGAGAGCTTGAGTTTTACGTGCACATCTGTTTTATAGATCTGGCTTAGTTGTATGCAGACAGCTGGTTCCTCACCTCTCCAGCAGATGCACTCCAACCTCAAAGGAAATATCCCTAATTAGTCGACTTTTACATGTTTGTTAGTGACGAAGTGAGTCTACAACCCCCCCCCCCCCCCCTCAATGGGGTCCTGAAACCCGACAAGGAGAATTTTTAATTGACTTTTCTCAGGAACTGAACCATTAGCAGCAAAAGTATGTTTTTTAACATCTTTAATTTCTACAATGCTCGGTACATGGGAGGAAGAGACAAGGAATGCCAAGAAAGGCGTGAACAACAAATTAGGCTGACTGGAACAGCAAAATATCAAGTTTGACTACCAGAAATGGAAAGACCTGACCAACAGTCCACAGTGACTTGGGCAACCCAATAATACACGTTACAGAACTACAGATAGATAGAATGACTAAAAACGCAGCATTTTCAAGGTGCAGCTGAACTGCATCGATGATTCACAGCCAACCATATGTCCTATTTACAGACTAAAGTTTACTGCAGAGGTGAGCAGTACAGCCATGCACTAAACTTAGTTAAAACAGTAGCCATAACTTCTTATCTTAACTTTGGCCTCCTACAAGTGTCCACACAAAGATATGACATTTGATTACTGGTAAAAGACTTCAAAGTCAACCACTGCATTTTAAATTTCAAGAGAGAACGAAAAACAGACTAAAGCGTCAGAGCCCCAACCACCTTGCTAGAGAACTGTACAGACAGCACCAAGATCTGCTTGAAAGAGATGTTGCACTGTGCGAAAAACTTAGGCCAGAACCCTAGACAAGGAAGCCAGAGAAGGCAAATGTAGTCCTAATGGTACCAGAGATCACTTCAAAAGATGCCCAGACAGAGACACAACAGAGAACCCTGGCTCTTGCTATGCTTGATGAGAAGTATCCCAACCCCACTGGGACTCAGGTTTTCACCGATGGCTCTGCTACAGATGCAGTGAGAAAGGGGTGCTGTGGAATATACATTAAACCCCCTAGGAGTTGAGCAGAAACTCTCTCTATACCAGCAGGTGACATCTGCACTAACTTCAGAGCTGAGGCAACTGCCCTCCTTTCTGCAGTCCAACATCTCATCAATCAAGAACACAGAGGGAACAACATTGTTATGCTTAGTGACTCATTGTCTGTTCTCCAAGCACTATCCAGCAAAAAAACCAGACAAACTAATTGCAGATCTAAGGATCAACATTGGCTTACTCTCCAAGGAAGCAGAACTGGTCTTGCAGTGGATACCAGCCCACTGTGGTATTCAAGGAAATGAGAGACCAGATGAGTTGGCAAAAGCTGGGAGTTTAATCTTCCACAACCTCATCCACCACATAGCTACAAGGAAACCAAAACAACGCTAAAGCAGTCTTTCAAGCGGGAGTGGAGAAGGCAGAATGGAGATTACAGACGAGACATTGACAGCATAAACAAACAACAGGAAAGAACAAACATCAATTTTTAGACTTCGGACAGGACACTGTGGTCTTCGAGCACACCTGTACAAGACAGGCATAAAAGAATGTGCTGCCTGTGATTGGGGAGCAGAAAGACAAACCCCTGAGCGCAAACTACAGTAATGCCCTAACCTCTCCCAGCAAAGACTGGATTTGGCCCAAGGGAGCCACATTGCAAGAGAAGCTATGGGGGACCAGTGGCGACCTTAAACGCACAATCCTATTTGTGACCCAGATGGGACTCAATGTATAGCATGACTGATGTCGAACACAAAAGAAGTTTACTGGTAGCCAGGTAATAGCAGAAAGTTCAATATAAAGAGTGAGCAGTATAATCATCCCCTAAATTTACTAGTTTGCTAAGCCAAAGCAGTAGCAATGACTTCCTTGTATCATAATTTTGGTTCATAAAAAGATAAGGCTGGTTTTTTTCTCTCACTAAGCTATCATCCTGCATTATTGGTTAATTAACTCTTTCGGTATCAAGCAATTGTTCTTTAACTCCTATTCCAAGAACTTGAGCTCATGAGCATTAAACACTTAGGTTTGAAGCAGTTCAATACAGGGACTATGGAACAGAAGTGGTTAAATTAAATCATTCTTCTTTTTTCACCGGCTGTAGGCCTCAGTGGAAAGTCTTGGTTGTTCATCCATTTGAACTGAGGCGTTGTGCCAGGGCCTGAGTTTTTTATGTGCATATGTTTTACTGGCTTATTTGTGTGCAGTTGGTTGTTACTTGCCGCTCAGGCAGATGCATTCCGACGTCAGAGGAAGTCCCTAATTAGTTTACTCCTACAATATTCTTGCTAGGAAGGCAGTAGGGCTATTCTTATCGTCCCCCACAATAGGGCCCCAGAATCCACATGGAGAAAATTAATAATTCAGATACAAAAGGTTAATAAAACATCTAAGATAAATATCATTTTATAGAATAACTAAGAAATGTATGGAGAGTTGTTTGGTACCAAAAGTGTTAAAAGAGACCAGAAATGATCAACGTAATTAACTATCAAACCATACATAACAATTCTAAGGTACCAAGATTAAATGTCTACACATGAATAATTTCTGTCAAATATCTTGATGAAATCAAACACACTACAAAACAAGTAAACAATAAAACAACATAGCAGAAACCGATCTGAAATGATGACAAAGATTTAGCACCAACAAAATACCCAATCAACAAGGTACAAACACTTGAGCTGCCAACACTGTGAATAAAATCAATGCCTGCACGCAATTCATCTTTATAGTCTATACCAGGGCTATTCAAATGCAGGCCCGCGGGTCCAATCTGTCCCGCAGAGGTCTAGATCACTTGGTGTGGTGCCATTCTGGCCCTTGATGATCCCTATTTTGGCCCCTGAGTAAACAGCTGACTAGCCCTGGTATACACTAGTATGTTACTTCGTTGAGAGTACAAAACTGTAAGAAAAAAACAATTTCGATACCAGCAAGAAAAAATTTTGCCTTCAGTGTTTTTTTTTTCTTCAAGTTAACAAAATTTAACAACTGACTGCAAAGAGCAAAAAAAAAAAGTAAACAAATAAGAAAGAAAGAAAGTAAGTCAGCTAAGTAGTTAAAAAAACCAAAAGTATTACGCAACCAGAGGAACAATTTAATTCCGTCTAAATTAAAAAACAATCTACATTTTTATATTTTTTTCACTAACACTACTCTCCTGTATAGAAAAAACTTATATCCAAAATTGAAATAAAACACTGCCAATTAACAATTTCAGTTGCAAAGGGTGAGAAACTTGAAAACTTGATGGCACAAAACAGATCTAAAGTAGTTTATGTTGGAACGTAAGTGTGTTAAACATTTAACATTTCCAACTGCTGATATCAGTGACAAACAGAAGGAAAAGCAATCCAAATGTGCTGACGCATTTAAAAAATAATTAAGAAATATGGCTATAAATAATACAAACAATAACATCTTCTTCTTGTTAATGTTTACCAGCTGTAAACTGGTGGAAAGTTCTGGTTTTGTCCATTTCTGAACTTAGATCTTGTTTAAGAACTTGAGTTTTGCATGCACATCTGTTTTACAGATTTGGCTTATTTGTATGCAGACTGCTAGCTACTCACCTCAGGCAAATGCCCTCTGACTTTGAAATAAATTCCTTTAATTAGTCGCCTCGCATGACAATGCCTGTCAGGAAGTAACCTGCTGTCTTATGGAAACATGGTATAAAATCATGCCAGCAGAACAGTCATAAGAAAGCTAATATAACATTATGTACAGAAGAATCTGCCTATTTAGCATTGCACTGACATCGCAGTGGGTGCTGCTGTGGTGTAGCTGCTAGCCTGCGGATCGAAAGGTCGTGGGTTCAGGTCTTGACAAAGCCAAACTTTTTTTTTCTCTCCAAAATTGACCTTGGCTCCCAGCTTGATCCAATCATAAATGGGTATCAATTAGTCCTGGGAAGTAAAGGCGACAGTAGTGAGTGTCAATTGGTCTATAAAATATAGGTCTAGCCCTATATGCCAAATGCATGCAGAATGGTCCTTTACTTTACTTACTGACACGCAGTGTAGCAGAAATAAAGGAATAAATACGCTTATTATGACAACAACGCGTAAAATATGTATATTTGTATTTATCACTTTTTAGGGCAGTGTAGGATAGGGGTATTTAGCCTGAGGATTTAAGGCCGCATGACTAGTGCAGTTGCCATAGATTATGATTTTATTTGTTTCACTGACATAAGAAAATCCATCTCCCATATGAGAGGCCAGTATTCTTAACTGCTCAACCAGCCACTTCTCACTGACTGGTGTGAACTAAATATTTATAAGTCTGCAGTTCCTAATTTATAAACCTTTAAAATTTATACATATATATATATATATATTTTTTTTTACCCACACCCTGTAGATTTGGAAATAATGTTTGTTATTCTCAGATTCTGGAATAAGCACCAATGCACAACATATATATTGTTTTAAAAAAATATTTATCCCAATGGCACTTTACTACAAAAGTGCTTCCAGGGTGACTGAAAATTTTTAACAACACAAATCTCATGATGCAGTAAGCAATGATTTAAAAAAACTTGTCAGACTTATGAAACACCCGACATTTTTTAAGTATTTGACCCTTGTAATGAATTAAACTATAAATGTCTACCTATTCTTGTCTTCTGTTACAGATTTCAATTTTAAAAGCCCCACACAGAAATTTCTACAAGCTAAAATTCCACAGTAACAACATCCCTAAAAAGTCTTCAACTTGTACTGTAAAATACTGGAAGACTCCAAATAATTTAGAAAACAAGCCTACATATACAAAATAAAAACAATGAAATTAAACTAAAGTATAAACAGCAAAACAAAACGTTCAACAAATAAAAGTAAAAATTATACAACATATTTAATTGAGTCAAGCACTTTCAATTTAAAAGCATTGAAATTTAATTATTTAAAAACAATGTCTTCAACATGATGGATAATGTTTATATCTGACTTAGAGCAACCTTATAAATAACTAAACTTTGAACAATGTAATAATACCCTACCAATCAAAAATCCTTAAAAACATGTTTAAACGTCAAAATCGAAACAAAAGGATCACTACAAACTCTACCAAGTTGATGTCTTACAAATATATAACCAATGCCAAATACAATATATGAAATGCAGTTTCTACATTCTCAAGTACACTTACATTAGCGTAAGCTTTTATAATAAGCTAAGAAATAATCGCAGAAGTCTTTTTCACTTTCCACTGTAAGATTTTCAAATGCTGGGCTGGTTATTGTGAAAAAGTAAACCTAAAATAATAAAGAGTTCTTGCTTTCTTTTGTTTGAAAAAAAAAAAAATAATATACAAATGTCTTTAGTTGTCTCAAGCAATGGTGCTGGCACGTGGTTTTCCCCGGCCTATGCCTCCATAAAACCCCTTGGAACTATCAGGGCCTTTGGGCTGACGCATCACATTTGTCATGTCCAGCATTCTTGGTATTGATCCCGCCATGAGAGTACCGTCTGGATTGCGTCTTCCCAAAAGAGGGCTGCCCAGGGGACTGCCGCCTATCTTTTCTTGGGCAACTCTAAGGCGCCTCTGCACCCATGGGCTTGACGGAGTGCTGTCTCCACCAGATGAATCTATACCTCGTCGCATTGTTTCTGGACTACTCCGAGGACTGAGACCTGTTGATTCTGCTAATGGTGATTTCCCATGACCTTTGCGTCGGTTGTGAGGACTTCCAGAAGGACTGGTATGACCTCTAGAGGGTGTCAAATTTGGGCTCAGGTGATCACCACTGCGGTATTTATTGGTTGGTGAGATGGTGGCCTTTGATGGAGAATCACCTTCAGACCCACTGCTGTAACATGAAGAGTCGCGTGTTAATTCATCAACACGGGTCTTTTTCTTACGGCCACCTCGTCTGCGTCTCTTTTTGTCATCAGCTGAACCTTCTTCAGCTGAGATGTCATCACCATTGCCATCATTTTTCTTTTTCTCCTTCTTGTCTTTTTTATCTTTGTCGTCTTTCTTTTTCGGAACCATAAGGGGAACAACTCGCATACCTTTTCTCCAATCCTCATTGTTGGTGAGAATTTCACAAGCTTTTTGTGCCTGTTCATAATTTTCAAAGGCAACAACAGCACACATTGAAGACCCTAGTTCTGGATGTTTGCATGCAAATTTGTGTAGATCACTTGGAATAGAACACCCGGGACGCAAAATTCTAAAATTACTCACAGAACCACACTTTGAGAATATTTCTGCCATATTTTCCATAGTTGGATTTTCAAGTG
The DNA here is from genome assembly GCA_905116865.2 of Candidula unifasciata. Taxonomy (NCBI): domain Eukaryota; kingdom Metazoa; phylum Mollusca; class Gastropoda; order Stylommatophora; family Geomitridae; genus Candidula; species Candidula unifasciata. Next base: position 281,909 of record CAJHNH020008334.1, on the reverse strand, counting down.
GTAAATTCAGGGCAACCACAGTTCTTGATGGAACAGTTTCATCATAATCTGGTAATGGGTCCTTTCGTCGCACTTTTGTACATTCATCGTTTAGTTCTAGTTTTTCAGAGGCTTTCAGGCAATAGGCAACAACACGATAATCTCTAGTCAGTGCTTTCATCTTCTTAAAAGAGGTTATCAACTTGAGGCTCACAAAGCCGAAACGATTTCTTCGCACATGCTTAAGTAAAAACGCATCCTTCAAGATACTTTCATCAGAAAAGTAATACTCAACTAAGGAAATGATTTTCTGCTGTAGTTCCTCGTCTGGTGAATCAATCAAGGAGTCTACATCTAAAACCATGTCTGGAATGCTGCTGTTGTTGCCGGAATGATCCCCATCGCCTTCATCTGAATAGTCCTGGTGTCCACCGCCCTCTTCTTCGCTTACACAAAAGCTGGAATCGTGGTTATTACCATTTCCTTTCAATTTGTCCACTCGAACCGGAGGGGCAACAATAACAACTGGAGTTTCCAACGCTGGTGTTGTTGAACCTTCGTCGCCGTTTCCCCCGAGAGATGTCTGGCCTAACTGATGCGAGACATCCTCCACGACCGTGCTCACCAGGCACTCGCCTGGCTCAATCACAACAGGCACGGTGACTCCCGTATTATCACTCATTGTTGCTATTTAACACAGTCGCTGAGCAGTTGCTTCTCTTCACGAAAGAAAATACTGCTACTTACAGCGACCAATAAACAAAACAGATGTTTACTGAAGTCTGCCAACCTGTCAGCGTCGTGGAGGCCACACTCAGCGGCGTAGGTCTCTGTCCTTAGTCTGGTGGAGTTTTCGTCAGTTGCGACGTCATAACCGGTAGTAGTTTTATTTACAAACGTCTTCGCACGTGTTTTCAGTTTTTGTTTTTACAAAATAATAATCATCATCATCCTATTGTGCCATTTATATGTCACAGAGCTCGCAGTCTATTCTTCAGTAGGGATAAATAACAGGAGGATGCTCAGACAAAAGAATTCATAATAGTTAATACCTTCATCAGGACCAAGGCACAGACCTGGACGAGCAGGAAAGGAAAACAAGAAACTGACAGAGCCATTTAATATGACACCATCATCTTCATCATAAGGTGCCTTGCCAACTGGCGTGGGCGATCATGCCTCTCCACAATATGGCACACAAACCCAATTTAAGCCAACATTTGTTGGCACAAGAAACAAAGTTACAATTATAACTCAAAGCTTCTTCTTCAGGAGGAGCTGTCTGAAGGTGGCGTGTTTTTTTTTTTTAACAAAACAATTACTTCTATAGTGTGCAGTTTTTATCACGGATAAACCAGTCAAGCTGAAAAACAGTTACTCGCGGCAGAGATGTGGTTTCTAAGAAGAATGCAGAGAATATATCATGGAAGGATAGAAAAAACAAACGAAGCAGTCCTTATCGAGACGATGAAAGTCGTAAACTTATTAGAACAACTAGACGAATACAGTCAATATTTATTTGACATATTATGAGATAAAATGAATTCGAGAACTTGCTAACAACTGGCAAGATTGATAAAAAGAGCGCGAGAAGAATGCAAAATGATAAATAGTATAAATATATGGAATACCTGGCCAGAGGGATTGAGGCGAGACAAAAAACATTGAACCAATCTGTGTTTCTTGTAATCGTGTGAGATGGCGAAAAACGACAATCTCTGCTTACTGTCACATGGCGCTTTTCTTTTCTTCTTTGCTCACCGGCTGTAAGCTCCAGCGGAAAGTCCTGGCTGTTCGCCTATTTGGACTTAAACTTTACGCCAGGGCCTGAGTTTTGCGTGTTCACCCGTTTTACTCTCTTATTTGTATGCTTTTGGCTGTTCCTTGCCGCTCGGGCAGATGCACTCTGACTTCGAAGGAAGTCTCCAGTTAGTCGACTCCTTCGACATGCTTGCTAGGAAGCAGTGGGTCTATTCTTGTTTTCCCCCACAATGGGACCATGGAACCCACGCGGGGAACATGCTGATGATGATCCAACCCCGCACATATGGCTTCTCTTATCAGTGTTTTTCTTAAGAGGTACTCTTGGATATCATCGTCTCATGAATACTTTTTTTTACGTGAGTACCTGCCTGGTGTTCTCTGATCGCAACTTCTCGTGTATACTGTTGAAAAATAATCATTCATTTCTGAAATATATAAACACAAGAGAAAACTATTGATTGAAAGCTCAACAATACGGAAGACGTGTAAGAATATTCTTCTCCTTTCTCTCCTTTAAGCTTTAAAATTATTGTTTTGTGTTTTGGTTTTAGATTCTGAAAATAACATTAAAATTAGAAGTGAAAATGCGCAGTTTATTTCTAAATCTATCTAATTTAGAATTAAATTTTTTTTAAAGCTTTTAAAAGCTGCTGGTGTCATTGGCAGTGTAACTCATCATCATCATGTAGCAGGTCCTTTGCAGAACGTCGCTCTCATCACATTCTGCCTGTAAGAAACTCGGTCTCTTGCCAGTTCTCCCGCCTCGTGAACTTTCACACTCAAGGAGTCACTTATATCCTGTGCCCATCTTCGAGTCGGTCGGCCCCTGCCCCTCCTTCCTAGTACCATGCCTTCTGCTATAATTTTTTCCAATCCGTCGTGGCGCTTGATATGACCAAAATATTTCAGTTTTCGAGAAAAGATGCTGTTTATTAGCCAATCTTCCTTGATGTTCAGATCTTTTAAGATTTCAATATTTCTCATCTTCTTTGTCCAAGATATTCTGAGAATCTTTCTATAGCATTTCAGCTCAAAAGCCCCTATTCTCTTTCTTAAGGACTGAGAGATAGTCCACGACTTACATCCATATGTAGCCACGGGGAAGATGCATGCTCTCAAAATTCTAATTTTTATCTCCTTGCTGGTGCTTAACCATAGACTTTTAAGGCTGTTCAATCTTTGCACTGCTATGGCCATCCTCCTTTTAATTTATATCGAACAGTCTCCATTGTTGTTTATTATAGAGCCTAGATATTCAAAGTTTGTGACATTTTAAATTTCTTCATCATTTATTGTTATTTTTGGGTGACAGCCAGTTTTATCTGTGGACATTATTTTCGTTTTCTTTAAATTCAAGAACAAATTTTGATTTTTACTGTGCTTTTGGGTGGACAATATTAAATTTTCTATTCCATTTACGCTGTTCGAAAGCAGGACTGTGTCGTCTGCGTAGCGGAGTTCCGGAATAGGGTTGCCACCAATTTTGAGCGGATCATAACTGTCACAAGTCTGGTCATTTTTGACATTTCTCATTATATTTTCTGCGTATATGTTGAATAGGTATGGTGAGAGAATGCACCCCTGCCTCACCCCCTTTTGCAATTCGAACCAATCAGATGTTTCACCAGCTGCTCTGACGGCTGCTTGTTGTTCATGATAGAGATTTTCAATTAAATGCACTAAATGCGCTGGAAACCCCATACTTTTCATAATAGTCCACAGTTGGTGGTGCTTGACACAATCAAATGCCTTGCTATAATCAATAAAACAACAATGAAGATCTTCATTGTATTCTTCAAAAATTATTCTCATATTAATTATGTGATCCCTAGTTCCTCTACCATGTCTGAAACCCGCTTGTGCTTCATCAAGTTCATATTGTAATTTCTTTTCAATCCTTTTCATGATAATTCGTAAGAGGATTTTGCTAGCATGACTCATTAATGCGATGGTACGGTAGTTAGAGTATAGTTTTTGATTTCCTTTCTTTGGGAGAGGGATATAGACTGTTCTTTTCCACGCTTTAGGCCAAATGCCACTGTTCCAGATCTTCGAGCATAGTGCATGGTAGATTCGGACGCTGGCCTCTCCTCCTGCTTGAATTAGTTCTGCTGGTATTTCGTCGCAACCTGGTGACTTTCCTTTCTTCAGGCTGTGTATTGCTGATCGTACCTCATCCAGTTAAGGCTCTGGTTCTTTTTCATAACTTTCACAAGTCGTTTTTGAAATACCTGTCACATCCTCATACATTTCTCTACAGTATTCTTTGGTTTCCGTTAATATGTTACCGTTTTTATCACTTATTACATGTAAAGAAGGCCTGAATTCGCATTTCAATGTTTTAATTTCTTGAAACATGTCTCTGTCTCTTCCTTGCATCTGGAGTTGTTCAATTCTATTACAGGTATTTATAATAAACTGTTGTTTTTTTATCTCCTCTTATAGCTCTTCTGATTTCTTTCGTGTAGTTCCTATATGCATGGCTATTTTTTTTTTTTCTGTGCCTACTTGCTTTAGATTTCTTCTTTCTTCTATCAGCTTGAAAATTTTTTATGTAATGTAAGTCTGTTTCTTGTGTGGTTATTTGGGAATCATGTTCTGAGCTGTTGTGATGATGATGTTTCTTGTTTCATCAGCCAACTCATCAGGTGTCATATCCTCCTGCACTGCCATTAGTGCCTCAAATTTGTTTTCAACCTCAATGCTATAATCATTTGGCAAATGACTCAAACCAAAACGTATTGGCTTAGCCCCTTTCAACACTTTTTTGAGTTTTATTTTAAACTCTGCAACAAGAAGTTTGTGATCATACTTTCTGTCCATACTTGCTTTAAATTTCAGTGTAACAATGTATATGTTTTGTATCGTATTGTTGGACAAATAACAGATAATTGTTCCGCTGCTTTGTGCTTTCCTTTTTTATAAAATGTCTGTTTTTAAAAAACGAGAACGAGGCTAGGAAAAAAATGCTATGAAACCGCAATGGCAGACGTAAAAATTTCCGATACGACGACTTTTGTTGGTGGAGAGAAACTCGACGCTGATATAAAGGACAGTGAAGCTACCGGCATTGGTATTAATAATAAGATATCCAATTCCGGGGATGTAACGAACGGTCAAAATAAAATAGGTGATACAAACTGCGAGCGATTAAATGTTGACGACGTGAGTATTTCGATTATTTTGGAGACTGACGAGTCTGAGTCTCAGACAAATAATAAAAAAATGGAAACCCAGTCGCATTGTTCTGAAGAATATCAAAACGAAAATATCGTTACAAATGTTGATATTAGTAATAACTTCTTCATTCAGGGAGATGTAGCGGAGAGTCAAAATAAAACAGAGAATGCAAACGATGTGCGTTTAACTGTTGTTGACATTGTGAGTTCGAAGAAGATTATTGTAGAAGAGACAACAGAAGAAGACAAAGACACAGCACAAGAAATGGAAACCCAGTCCTCTTGCTTTGAAACTTATGAACAAAGCGAAAATATAGTTGCTAATTTTCAGAGTGCTCCAGCACTTCTTACTGAAGAATGTGAGGACAGATTAGATCAGTCTAGTAATGCAGACAGTTATGAAACCGAGGCAGTCAGAGAGATACATGAATGTTTGTCTAAAAAAGCAGAAGCTCAGGAACCTGAAGCATACCAAACTGTAGAGATAGATAAAGGTCCACATGAAAGTGCAAAACATGAATCACGCTTTATGGGACCGATAGATGACGGTCAGTATGAAACTGCTAATGTTGAAACACATTTAATTGAAGAAATTAAGGAGACATATAAAACCCAGTCTGAAAGTGCAAAAGCTGAAATGGACTACACTGAAACAACTGGAGAGATAGATGAGGGCCAGTACAAAAGTACTGAATCTAAATCAGACCAAACTGAAAAATTTGAGGTAAATAATGTATTTCAAAGTAATGAAATTCATCTCACTGAAATAAGTGATGATCAGTCTTTTATTTCTGAAGTTCATGAAATTGAGGCCAGATTTCACAATGACAGTTATCAGATTCACAAATCTGAAGAGGTAGAAAATCACCCTGAAAATGCTAAAACTCATGAAACCAAAGACTATAATTTAGTGGAAGACCTGTCTGAAAGTACTGTAATTCATCAGACAGATCAATCCAAAGAAGTAGATGATCAGTCTCATAGTGTTGAAACTCATGACACTGAAGAATCTGAAGTGTTGGAAGATGAGCCTGAACATTCTGGAACTCATCAAATAGAAGAGTCTGAAGAGGTATCACACCAGCCTGAAAGTGCTGAAACTTACCAAACTGAAGAACTGGAGAAGGTGGAATGTCAGCCTGAAAGTATTGAAGCTCATCAGACTGAAGAATTTGAAGCAATGGAAGGGGCAGAAATGTATCAAGCCGAACCATATGCAGCAGTAAAAGATGAGTCTGAAACGCATCAAACTGAAGAATCTGAAATGCTGGAAGGCCAGTCTGAAAGTGCTGAAACTCAGCAGATGAAAGAATTGGAATGCCAACAAAAAGCTGATAAAATTCAGCTAGTTGAAGAAGCTGAAGCAGTAGGAGACCATCATGAAAGCACTAAAGAATCTGAAGCAGTGATAGAAAGTCATTCTGAAAGTGCTGAAACACATCAAGTAGAAGAATCTAAAACGATGCAAGGCCTGTCTGAGAGCACTAAAACTCAGATCAGAGAATTGGGAGCTGTGGAAAACCAACCGGAAGGTGGTGAAATTAATCTGGTTAAGGAATGTGATGCAGTGGGAGACCGACTTTTAAGTGAAACTCATGAAGCTGAAGGGATGCAAGATGGACCTGAATGTTCTGAAACTCATCAAATAGAAGATTTATCAGGCCAGCCTGAAAGTGCTGAAACTCTACAAACTGAAGAACCGGAAAAGGTGGAATGTCAACCTGGAAGTATTGAAACTCATCAGACTGAAGAATTTGAAGTGATAAGGGCAAAAATTAATCTAGCTGACCAATTAGAAGCAGTAAAATATGAGCTTATAAATGCTGAAACTAATGAAATTGAAGAATCTGAAATGATGGACGACCTATCTCAAAGCGCTGAATCTCAGCAGATCATAGAATTTGAAGCAGTGGAATGCCAACAAAAAATTGATGAAATTCCTCTAAATAAAGAATCTGTATCAGTGGAAGACCTGTTTGAAAGTGCTGAAACTCATAAAGCTGAAGAATCTGAAACTGTGGAAGACCAGTCTGAAAGTGCTGAAACTCATAAAGCTGAAAAATCTGAAACAGTGAAAGACCAGTCTGAAAGTGCTGAAACTCATAAAGCTGTAGAATCTGAAACAGTAGAAGACCAGTCTGAAAGTGCTGAAACTCATAAAGCTGTAGAATCTGAAACAATGGAAGACCAGTCTGAAAGTGCTGAAACTCATAAAGCTGTAAAAACTGAAACAGTGGAAGACCAGTCTGAAAGTGCTGAAACTCATAAAGCTGAAAAATCTGAAACAATGGAAGACCAGTCTGAAAGTGCTGAAACTCATAAAGCTGTAGAATCTGAAACAGTAGAAGACCAGTCTGAAAGTGCTGAAACTCATAAAGCTGAAGAATCTGAAACAATGGAAGGCCAGTCTGAAAGTGCTGAAACTCATAAAGCTGTAGAATCTGAAACAATGGAAGACCTGCCTGAAAATAATGAAACCCATGAAGCTGGAGTATCTGAAGCTGCAGAAGACCAGCCTGGAAATAATGCAACTCATGAACCTGGAGAATCTGAAGCAGTGGAAGATGAGCCTAAATGTGCTGAAACTTGTCAAGGACAGCCAGAAAGTACTGCAAAGCATCTGTCTGAAGTGATAGAAAGCCAGTTTGAAAGTGCTGACATTCATGAAGCCGAAAAATCAGAAGCAATGGAAGACCAGTCTAAAAATTCTGAAAGTCAACAATCTGAAATCATAGAAGGTATGTGTGATAATAACAAAGCATCTGGAGGTACTGAAGACGACAAGTTGAAGTGTGCTGCAGTGGAAATTAAACAAACTACAGAACTTGAAAGCAAAGAAAGTGAGAAGGAAAAGAGCAGTGTGAAGAGCAAAAAACATTTAAAATTGCCAGATTTTAAGAGATTTGCAGAGCCTGGTCAATATCCCCATTCTAAGAAGCCAAAAGTTTCAGATAGAGAGTACAATAGGATAAGAAAGGGAAGTGAAGAAAAAGACTGGCAGAGAAAGGACTGGGATAGAGAAGACTGGTACAAAGATGACCGCTACAGAGAGGACTGGCATGGAGACGACCATTATAACAGAAACTGGGATCACCAGTACAAGAATAGAGACAGTCAACGGTATGTAATCTCTAATATATTAGCTTTTAAATCAGTTATTGGCTTTTATTCATTATAAGTATTTCAGTAGTTTATAATATTTCAGTAGTATTTAGTATTTGTTACTGGGCTTCTTGGGAAAGGACACAAAATTGTAATCCTGCACACTGCCAAGCCTGTTGTTAGAGCAACTAAGGGCAGGGTTAACAACCACTGCACTGGTGAAAAGATGCCAGCCACAGAAGCTAACCAATTGTCCAGAAGAGGTTGGTGCTGGATAAATCACATGTGTTAACTAGATTGTCCTTGCACTGGAACCCTGGAGGCAAAGAATTAGAGCAGAAGAAAAAGATGAGTAAGATGCGGGTAGAAGGACTTGGAATAAATGAACTGCACAAGATGTTACTGGAAAGGAAGGCTGGTGTGATCAATTGTAGGCCTGTGATTTATTGGGGAATAAGGAATCATTAAGCTACCAGTGCCAAACATGGACACTATCTAAATTCCATCTGTGCAAAATTACCACCTGCGAGATGAGATGCCTAAGAAAAGCAGCCAACCTAACCATCCGAAATTGAGTAAATAATAAAACTATTAGACAAATTGTGGCAACGACACCTTGTGCTAGATTCATTGAGAAACAGCAGATCAAGTGGTTTGGCCTTCTCATTAGAATTCAGCAAGATCAAATACCATCACAAGCACTACATCTCAGAAGATCAGTTGCAAGAGGGCGGCCATGGAAAATATGAATCAACAACATTAAAGACACTCTTCGCCTTCACGGCATGATAATAGCCAGTGGTAGCCAGCGTCCGCTGGATCCCAAATTATTCCTCCACACGACGCTTAATGGCAGAAGTGGTTTATAATGGTGATGATATGAATAAAAGAGATGTGTTAGTTATTTTCACATTGTTTTTAACATCTTCAGGAATTGTTTGCTTTGCAGATATCCCAGTATGGGTCTTAAACAGGACAATAGGCTCAAGGTTTTCATCTGCGCCCCATATTTTATTTGTGAGACTTTTTCTGTTCACAAAGTCTATTGGGCTCCAAGTCATGTTTTCTCCATTTCTTTTATGGGTTACTTCTCATTGCACTAAATGTTATTTTCTAACCCATTTTTTTGGACCTACCTGTTTATAACAATTTGTGGGACCATCATGAAATGAGACTCGCTGGTTCTGCCAGGTGCAGATTTTGAACACCAAAGCAAACTCCAGAGTGTGTTGTAGAAAATTGCCCAAACTGGCTATCCGCCGTTTAATAGTCCCGAATTATCGAGGCTGAAATTATACCCTAACAGGGCATCTGTCACATGTAAATTGCAGACCTCCTTCCGGCGACTACACAGCATACTGCGGAAAAGCTTCCTCCGAGTTAAAGTTACCGCCGAGAGTATCTCCCGTGCCGCTACACGCGGAGCGGGGCTAAACTAGATGGCTGGGACTCACAAGCAGCAGCTACCGCATCTCCTGCAGCCTCCTTCATTTAATTTGTTCGTGAGTCCCAGCCATAATCTAGTTTAGCCCCCACTGCGCCGCGCGTAGAAGCATAGGAGATACTCTCGGCGGTAGCGGTATAGTCGCCTGAAAGAGGTTTGCAATTTACGTGTGACTGAGGCTCTGTTTGGGTATATTTTCGGCCTCGATAATTTGGGACCGTTATTCCGAGGATAGCCCCCAAACTTTATATCAGAGTATGGAAATCTTGACCATAGGAACAGTTTCTTTAAGAACTACTAAAGGGGCAGTGGCGAAGACCTCAATTACATTATCCTGCTTGTGACTTGTACTGGACTAGACCGTAACTAACATTGATTGCAGAAGAACAGGAAGCAGAAGTGCATAATAATCTTAAGAGTTAAAGGTATATTTGACCCAGTAATTTTGAGTGGCCATGGTTGATATGTGCTGCAAGGTTACACTAAATTCTGACAGGGCGCATGCGATGTGGTATTCTTTGAACAACACCAGTGTTAAAACCAGCATCCCCAATGTGTGCTTCCGCAGGAATTTTATTGGTATACACAACTAATGGGATAATCTTTGACCACAGTCTGTCATACATTTGTCACATGTATACCATTGTACAGAAGTTTGTTTAATTTAGCATATTATGGAAGTAAATTTGTTGTTACCTTTCAGATTACCTTTTTATGGTGTTTTGTATAGAAGGGAAGTGAATTTGTTACCTTTCAGATTACCTTTTCATGGTGTTTAGTATAGAAGGGAAGTAAATTTGTTGTTACCTTTCAGATTACCTTTTCATGGTGTTTAGTATAGAAGGGAAGTTAATTTGTTGTTACCTTTCAGATTACCTTTAAATGGTGTTTAGTATAGAAGGGAAGTAAATTTGTTGTTACCTTTCAGATTACCTTTTCATGGTGTTTAGTATAGAAGGGAAATAAATTTGTTGTTGCCTTTCAGATAACCTTTTAAGGGTGTTTAATTTAGCGTATTAGTGAATAAATTTGTGTTTAACCTTTCAATGATTTTTAATTTAATGTATTAGGAAGTAAATTTGTTGTTACCTTTCAGATTACCTGGTAGTATTCCTACTGTACATGAATCTGGATACCCTGTGAAGCATCAACAAAGAGTACCGTTTCCTCCAGGCACTAGTCATTTACCTAACTATGGTCCTAGTGGTTCGTCATCATCTGGACAAATGTGGCCACAGTCCACACCAGAAATGCAACATGGACCAGGAATTGGGCCATATGGACCCAGCATCAACCAATATGGGCCTGGCGAGGGACCTCCTGGACCAAGTAGGGGACCTCCTATGCCAGGTTTTGGGCCTCCTGGACCAGGTATGGGACCTTCCTTGCCAGGTATGGGTCCTTCTATGCCAGGTATGGGACCTTCTATGCCAGGTATGGGACTTTCTATGCCAGGTATGGGACCTTCTATGCCAGGTATGGGACCTTCTATGCCAGGTATGGGACCTTCTATGCCAGGTATGGGACATTTGATGCCTGGTATGAGGCCTCCTGGACCAGCCCCTGTACCAAATGCAAACCTTCTAGGAATGCCACAACCAGCAGTTAAGGTAAGGACTATCTGCCCCCTCCCCCACTTCCACATTTTTACTTTAACTCATTCTGTTCTAAGGTCTTAAGTAATAATTTGAGTCTGAGACTTTATAACAACACTGGGTGACTGAATAGTTAACAAAGAATTGCACCAGAGTAATGTTACATAACTGGTTGGGTTAGAAAAGTGTGTCATGCTGGTTGAGACCAACTTGGCACTGAGCAAAAAAAAAATACTAGGAAGAAAAGTATTTTAATTTCAATCTTGTGTGTGTGTGTGTGTATAAAAGGTAAAGTTGGGAGATGTGAACCAGCGTAACTGCACACGATTATGAACGATTATGAACCCCAGCGTGTTAACTCTGGTACGCATTACCTAGAGGCTGGGTGAACCCCGGGAACCGCCTGGTTTCAAAAAGCTGGATTTGAAAGTGAGTCTCCTATCGACTGAGCTAACGCGGCCCCCTATATATATTATATATAAATATATATGTTTGTATAGGGTTTTTCTATTTACAACCTTTACACAGTATTTTAAAACTACAAATCTTCAGTGGCCGCCATCATCGTTCGTAAATACACCACAGCCCGTCATGCAGGATTTCAGTATTGCACCACCAGGCATGCAGTCTGCTCAACCATTTGTAAATGCACAACAGTCCGCAGTGCAAGATTTCAGTACTCCGCCACCAAATGTGCAAGCTGTGAAACAACCAGAAGAGATATGGGTGGAAACTGCTACACCGACTGGCCAGGTGGGTACTTGATTTGAAATAGGACTATAGTAGAGAGGGCAAATGCTTATGTCATTTATATGTCTCTATGCCTGTCCTCTCTGTAGCGGTCATCTCTGTACCGACCTTCTCTATCCCAGTCCTTTCTATGCCTTTTTCTTCACTTCCCTTTCTTATCCTATTGTACTCTCTATCTAAAACTGTTTTAAAGATAGACCACCAAGCAGACAGGCAAACCTGCTAGCTGTTACATCATCGCAAACAATACCCCCCCTCCTGCCTCCACCCCAAAGGCACTAATATGAGGGATTTCTCATACTGTTTTTTGTGTGTGTGTGAAAGGACATAATAACTAAATGCGAACAGAGCAGAGAAATAACAGCCACAGTTTATTATGTCATATAAAAATCAGTTTGTTTCACTGAAAATAATGTCTCCAAAAAAATATTTGTGTGCTAAATATGATCATACCCACCACATCTACCCACTATGCAGTTGCAGCTGGTACCAAAAAACATATAGGCCTATTGGCCAATGCCCAGAGACGTCATGTCATAAAAAACCTGGAAAACCGTCTTTTTCGGGGCAACAGGGTTCAGGGTGAAAGCAGAAGTAGAAACCCTTTTCTGCAGAAGTAGAAATAGTAATAATAGAGCATGGAATATGAGGATGTTTACACAGGTTTATGAGATGATCTGGAGCTGCTGCGGTGTAGCAGCTAGATGCTCACCTGCGGATCTAAAGATCGTGCAGCCAAACTTTAAAAAAAAAATGTCTTGGGCTCCAAGGTGGGCCCAGTTTTAAATGAGTGCTAGGTGAAGTCCTAGGAAGTAAAAGCGACTAGCGTGATGTTGACCACATCACCCACAGAGTGCGGATTTGTCTATAATACATAGCTATAGCCTTATATGCCCAGTTTCTCAGAATCTTTAGAAAAGGGTCCTTTACTTACATGAGATAATCAAGCTGTTTTGAACAAAATGTTGATGTCGTCTTTGCATGCTTCCATTTAAGATGCCAACTCTCTAAATCACAGATTGTGAAATTATAAGTAGGTTCTGTAGATGAGCTGATTCAACAAACACCACCTTGCCTATATAGTTCTTCTTAACCTGTCTGCTAAAAGTCATAGCATGAAAGAAGTAGAGCACTAGTAATAGTGTGACAACAATCAGACGGTTGCTGGTACCATCCGAATTGGAACTCTTCGCTTGCTGCTGAAGATGGGGACTGAGCACCCAAGTGTCCCTAGTGCTGTGATGTTGATTCTTAATTCAGCATTTTTAATAGTGTGGCAGATTTAGTCTTTTTACAGTATTTCAGATCATATTACAGTATTTTGTATTATCTTCCAGTGTTTTAAACTGTAGTAATAATGAATCAGATAATCAAATAAATCAGAGGCACACCTTCAGTCCAGCGTACTTGTCTGGAAGGAAGAGCTTGAAAAGAGAGGGATGACCATCAGTATCTCAAAAACTAAAACCATGGTGATCTCAAGAGAGGAGAAGAAACACCAGATCATGATGGGACAGTATGCATTGGTGCAGGTTAACCAGTTCAAATACCTTGGAGTTGTATTAGACCGAAACGGAGCCATTAAAACTGAGCTGGCTACACGAAAAGCAGCTGCTGGGAGACTCTTCCAGGCCATAAACCTAGGGTTTCTTAGCAAAAGAGAAATTGGCAAGAGGACGAAAATGGCTGTTTACCGCTCTACCTATGTACCAGTCCTGACCTATGGGTGTGAGTCATGGGCAATGACAACAGCTCACAGAAGCTAGCCGCAGGCCTCAGAAATGAGATATCTGAGAAAGGTGGTCCAAGTGACAAGAAGGGACAAAGTCCGCAATCAGACAATATGTCAAGATCTTGATACCCAGTCCTTACAAACCCGAGTGGATCAGTCACAGTTACGATGGTTTGGACATGTATGCAGAATAAGAGAAAATCGGCCACCATGGCAAGCATGGCAGGCTAAGAACCAGGGAACTAGACCTCCCGGACGACCCAGGGTGTGCTGGGAAGACAACATCAGACAGTCATTAACTGATAGAGGACTGGAATGGAACAAAGCCTGAAAGAAAACTGCTGATAGAGACGTCTGGTGATCTCTCTGGCAAACCTCTACACCCCAAGGTAAAAGAGGAGCGACTAAGTAAAGTAAAGTAATAATGAAGTGGGAACTGCTGTGGTCTAGCGGCTAGGCACTAGCCTGCAGATCGGAAGGTCGTGGGTTCGGTTTTGGGCAGAACCGGACTCTTCCCCCCCCCCCCCCAATGACTTTGGCTCTTGTGTCAACCCAGATTTGAGTGGGCACCAGGTACAATAGTGGGAAGTAAAGGCGGCCGGTGTTATGCTGACCAAATCATGCAGTCAGTGGCGATTGGTCTATAAAATTTAGGTCTAGCTGTATATGCTCAATATGCCTGAAGGCATGGAAGAAGGTCCTTCACTATTTTTTCACTTTTTGCTAATAATGACTCTGAGTAGAATATGGTATCCCCATGTAGGTTCTGGAGCCTTACTGTGAGGAAGACAAGAATAGACCCACTGCCTCCCCAACAAGCATTTTGTAAGAGTAGACTAATTGGGAGGTTCATTCAAAGTCGGAGGAGTACATCTGCCGGAGAGGTAAAGAGCAAATAATCTCCGCACAAATAAGTCAGAATTGTAAAACGGATGTATACGCAGCTTTCCACCTGAGTTTGCAGCAGAAGTCAAAGAATGTGTATATTGGACAAATTATTTATAAAGGCATATAAAGTTTTGTAATATTAAATAGCCACTATGTTTTATTGAGTCATGGTAAGAAGTAAAGCAATTTTTTCATTGTGCAGCTCAGGAACAACCCATCCTTAAAAAAAGTAAAACAATGTTAAATTGCAAGGCCTAATACTGTCCTTATAAGCCAAATGTCTTTTAATCTGAAATTATTTTTACACAGAATCATTTGCCGTATGTGAAATGTTCTAAAAATTGGTTGTTTATGTTTAAACATTGATTATTTTGTTTCCCTTGAAAGGTGTATTATTACCATTCAGAAACTCGTATATCTTCCTGGATAAAGCCTCAGAATGCATGCATTATTAAGCAGGCTGTATGGGAAAAAGCACATCAAAACATTTCTGAAACAGGTAAAATATTTATATATGAAAATTTTAAATAATGTTAGAGGTAGGTTTTGTTTCATTTAGCTAAATTTTTTTCATTTAGTTTCATTGAGGAGAATGGTGCTGCAAGGAGGGTCCAGGGGATTTGGTTGATGCTTTTCACTCATGGGGAAGGCGAGACGGAAATACAGTCAGACTCGTTACTGATGCCATCAGAACTAGCACTCTGTGCTTGCTACTGAAGATGGGGATGGAGCTCTTATGGGAATGCCTCGAGCACTGTGATGTTGGTTCTTAATTCATGAGTGGGAAAAGAGGCAAATGTTATTGATGAAGTATAGATATCATCAAGTGGCTCTGTCGGAGTCCACTGAATTACTTTTCTGGTGGTGGCTCATAGGGTCTTCATAGTCCAGGCAGTAATGATAATAATAATGGTGACAAAGTTGCCCCTCTGTCATACTTCTAGACTTATTTCAAATGTTCCTGTTGATTTTCCCACATGAATTCAGAACTAAATATGTTAATCTTTATTGATTTTTCTGTGGGATTTCCTATGGTAGGGATAAGGAATCTCCAGCCCACGACCCTGTGAGACCCACAAGATCATTTTGTTTGGTCCAATTATGGCAACCCACAGTTCAATATTTGACCACATATAAATATATATATAAATATATAAATAAAAAAGAAATTAAAAAAACGCACGCACACATGCACACACACATATATGTATATGTATGTATATATATGTGTATATATATATATATATATATATATATATATATATATATATATATATATGTGTGTGTGTGTGTATATATATATATATATATATATATATATATATATATATATATTAGGGCTGTACCGAATATTCGCTTCGAGGCCGAATAGTGGACCTATTGACTATTTGGTATTCGGCCGAATAGTATAGGTCGGACCGAATATGAATAGTAGTTACCTTACACCCGCTTCTGCTTACACGGCCTTAACACTGACAACATGGAACGATTGGTTTTGTTGAAAGCTATTGCCGCTTTCATGCATTAACTAAGCTGTCAGTGACAATTTACAAGTTTGGTTACTTGATATAATACTTAGGATTCTTTCATTTCTAGTTATTACTTACCACAGACTGTAGGATGCATAAAATGTTTGTAAATGTTTACTATTCTGTACGAATACTAACTAGACATGGAAAGAATATAAACTCCGGCCACATCCAAGTCGATAATATAAAAATCAAACAAACGGAAACATATAAGTACTTGGATGCAAACTTCAGCTGCTTCAACATGCTGAGAGAAGAAATACAATCTAGAAATAAAGTATACTATGCCCATCAACATCTGCTAAAGTCAAAGTGTCTGTCTCGGAACACCAAGATCAAATTATATAAAACGTTGATAAGACCAGTCGTTTTATATTGCTCTCAAACCTGAAGCAGAAATAAAAGAGATGAGGCGTTATTACAAGTTTTTTAAAACAGTCTTACGACAAATCTTTGGACCCATCAGAGATGCTAAAAGCGGGGAATGGAGAGTGAGAAGCAACAACGTAACACATAATCTGTTCAAATCACCATTGATCACTGGCATCACGAGAGCTAACAGACTAAAATGGTTGGGGCATATTGAAAGAATGTCAGATGACAGAGAAGCAAAACTGTATACACCTGAGAGAGGAAAGGGCGCAGACCACAAGGCAGACAAAAAAGAAGTTCGAGAGATAATGTCCAGCCAGACCTGCAAACAACTGGTGTCACACATTGTGAAGAGAAGGCCAGCCAGAGATATGAATGGAGAGTGATATCTGCAGCAGTAAATCTCAAGAGCTCAGAATGCTAAAGAAGAAGATGACTATTCTGTGCTACTTTATGTGAAGTAAAAGTTCAGCGTACATTTGACATTATAAATGTTTTTTTTAAAAAGATATATTTTATACACTACACACTTCTTATTTGGCCGAATAGTTGGTCCCGTTATTCGTATTCGGCCGAATAGTGAAAATCACTATTCGGTACAGCCCTTATATATACATATATATATATATATGTATATATATTATAATTTATAAAAGATGATTAGTTTGCGTTGATTAATTCCTTTTTTTTTTTTATTTAAAAGGTGGTTTGGAATTATTTGCTCCTCGCACATTTTCACCTCTTGGCACACTGAAGAAGAAAAAATCTATTCGGAAAGACAAAAGATTCAAAGTACTGCCAAAAGCACATGTTAAAGCTTTTCAACCGCCAGAGGTGCGTTTTATTTCTTTATTTATTGATCATTGATTTAAATGAAAATGTATGTTTTTACATTAACACTGTCCTGTTAAAATATTTACAAAGTATTTTTACTGCCTGAAATGTATATGCTATCTGTTATGTTCATTTCTTTTCCCTTGTAGCGGCTAGGCATTCACATGCGGATCTGAAGGTCGGTGGTTCAAAGTGCCAGATTTTTTGTTTTGTTTTCAGACAGAACCTTGGCTTCCATTTCAACTTTGACCAGCCTAAAGGGTACTAGGTGAAGTCCTGGGAAGTAAAGGCAGCTGGCATGATGTTGACCTCATCACCCATCGGGGGCCGATTGGTCTGTAAAAATATCAGCCACGTCTCACATGCCCAGTGTGTCACTGTGTGTAAAGGAACCTGCCCCCACAACGTCGAGAGAAAGAAACAATGAAATCCTCACAGCTGGTCAAGGACTTGGACTGTCTTTCACCTACACAAAGAGTTTTAGAAAGCGCCAAATCTTCACAGAAGAATAAAACTATTTCGACCACTTCAAGGAAACGAAAAATCCAACCAGCAACTAAGAAAACCACAGTTACAGAAATGAACACCACCAAGCAAGTCACACCAGTAGACTCAACAAATACAACAATACTGAATGCAGAGAAACAAGAAAAATACTGCAGAGCGAAACTCCAGACTACTTTCCGGTTATGATAATAGTACCACCGGAAGCACCCCCTGGAGAGACTATTGCCTTTGAAAAGGCTGAAGAAAACACTTGTCCTCTGCTACTAGCACAACAAGGAAGAACTACACAACAAGGCAAGAGAGAGAGAGCTTATTTCTAAGAATTGGAAACAATACTGAGCTTCTAAAAAGCATTAGCTGTTACTTCCACCACAGCTCACCCCAAAGTGGCCAGTTTTAAATATCCTTGATGAGACTGCCAAACTGTAGTCTTTGAGTGTCAGGATCTTGCACACATGAAGAATTACTTCCATGAGGGCCAGATAAAGAACATTCTGAATAAGCATGTTAAAGTTAGTTCCGTATCCTTTGCAGAACCAACCCAAGCATTTTTTGCCTGTTGTGGTTTTTCTAGGCAAATTTACATCCAGTAGTTTTGCCATTGCTTTCTGGACGGTCAGCTTCTCGATACCACTGTCGATACCAATGCAAGGCCTAGGGCCCGCAGCTAGGATCGAACCCGGCACCCCAGCATTATGAAGCTCATTCGCAACGCCTAAGCCACAGACGCCTGGATGGAATATGACAGCTGCTAATTAACACTTGCTTGTATTTAAAATTTATTGGGCTAAAGCATGAAAATTCAGAAGCAGTAATAGCAAAAAAACGACAGTCAATTAGATGGAAGTTAATTACTCAGAGAAACTGTTTTCTTTTTGTATTAAGTAATGGACAGATAATGCCAAAAGAATACTTTTTACCACCAGCTTCAACCATCGCCCTCAGAAGCTAAAGAATGGGTAGAATACATCAGTCCTGAGGGCCAGCTCTACAACTACAACATTTATACACACAGGTTGGCACCCAATAATAGGCAGAGGGTGTTAGTAAACTTGGAAGGTAATATTTTCTCTCTCTCTGTCTCTCTTTCTCTCTCTGTCTGTCTCTCTCTCTCTGTCTGTCTCTATCTCTCTGTCTCTATCTCCCTGTCTCTTTCTCTTTCTCTGTTTGTCTCTCTCTCTCTCTGTCTGTCTCTCTCTCTCTCTCTCTCTCTCTCCCCTCCCTTCCTTCCTCCCTCTCCCTCCTTCCTTCCCTCCCTCTTTCTCTGTATTTGTAATAGGGGGGGGGGGGGGAGCTGTTGTATAAACACTTGCATTTTTCACCTTTTGGAATCATGTGGCACATAAGCATCTGTCTTTTGTTGTTGTAAGTTATAAATAATGTCTAGGGCGATCATAAATTCTGTTTGGGTTTTTTTTTTAATTGGAGTTTAAAAAAAAAAAAACAGTAAAAGCTTGATCGAATTCCATGGGACTGAAATTTCAAGATTTCCTGTTAACAAAAAAAGGTGGTGCTAATTGGGGACTTTTCTTAGTGTTCACCGGCTGTGAACTGCGGCAGAAAGTTCTGGTTGTTTGTCTTCTTTCAGGGCTCTCATCTGGTTCTAGAACTGAATTTCTGGGAAGGCCAACCTGATCAACAGATAACTGCAAAATGTGTAGGTTGTGTTGGCACCCCCCCCCCCCCCCACCCCACAGTTCCAGGACTCCATTATAGAGAACAAATAATATAAAAACATTCTTTCTTCTCCACCCCCCACCCCACCCCACCCCCACACACACACACACACACACACACACACACATACAAGCATGCGACGAATTAGGGATGTCAGAGTCACAGTGCATCTGCCAGACAGGCAAGGAGCCAACAGTCTGCAAATAAATAAGCCAGATCTGTAAAACAGATGTGCACACAGAACTCAGGTTCTTGATGAAGACCAAAGTCCAGAAGTGGATGAACAATCAGAACTTTCTGTTGGAGTTAACAGTCAGAGAACACAAAGAAGAAGAATGGTTTCTTCAAGACTAATATATTTATAGACTGTGTCGTCTACCAGATACATACATTCTGGTGTTAAGATGCCTCTTTCATCTTCTCGGAAAACCAAAAATAAAAATGCTGTTTCAAACAGTCACATTTATTGCAGTTAATTAGAATCTGTAGCAGTGTAGTTGGTTTGGTTTCATTCTGTGCAAATCACAAATGCAGTTATGCTTCTGCTGCCAAGTTGTTGTTTCTAAATGTTCTATGTTTTGATACTGGTAATAGACAGATGTAAACCTGCCGAAGCTTCACAGGCGCAGACAAGTGGTCATCTTAGTGCAGCCAAGGTTGAGGAAACAGACAGTGAGGACAGCAGTGATGAGTCAGAGGAGGAGGAGGTTGCTGAGGTTAGACTGCCGTGTCTGCTTTTTACCTATATTATTGGCTGCAAATTTAGCACAGTCCATCATTCTTCCTCTTCGTCTTCACCAGCTGTAAACTCCGGCGGAAAGTTCTGGTTGTTTGTCCACTTGTGGACTTTTGTCTTGTTTCAGGACTTGAATTTTCTTTGCACATCCATTTAACAAATCTGTTTATTTTTATGCAGACTGATGGTTCTTCACATCTTAGGCAGATTCAGGGGCAAAAGGGGTTAATACAGCTTGAATTATGCAGCGATCTGTCTGGATACATCTTACTTGATTGTAATGCACCCATTCTTTCTCATATCTGAACACAGAGCAGGCTTTTATTCCATCAGTAAATAAAAGTTTTCCACTTGGCCAAATAATAATCTTATTTTTGCAGAAACAGTGCACCTCTAATGACAATAACATCAGATAATAAAAATCCTCTATAAAGAGTAACAACATTACAAATGTCTTGAAAGCTTCTTTGTCCTACACAGGTGACTCAGAAATTTGTAATTAAAAATCAGGGGAATAGGCACACATCTAGCAGTTTTGCAGGCCATCTCTAGCCAGATCATTCTTTTTTTTTTTTTTTTTGTTACTTTGCAACGCTGGCTAAAAATGCTGTTACTTATTCATTGACAGAGTTTTAGGCAATCTAGTATTTTGCATCCTAAGAAAACCTGGCGAAGGAGATCCTTTTTTGTGTAAGTGTGTGACTACAAAAACAGACTCATTTAAAGATGCTTGATTTAAAATTCAATTGCTGGTCCAACAAAGAAGGTCTGATGAAGGGATACAGCTCAATCGATTGCAATTAATGTTTTACTTGAAGAACATGTTTATACGCAGAAGTTGAAATTCTCCAAGATCAAGTGGAAAAAAATATATGCATAGATCAAAGACTGTTTAAAAATGTAGGGAAGAAAGACGTTTCAGGTTTAAAGGTTTAGGATTAAACAAAGGATCTGCATCATGGCACAAGGGTAGTAACCCATAAGGGCTCTGTTGCACTTCTAAGTTAAACCTACTCTGAAAAATGTTGAACTCTAAATTTTGCCTGGGCATCAGCACCATTAGGCTACTCTTTTTGATTTCCAACTGCCAAGGGATTTTTTTAAAGTGAGCAACAATACACACGGAGGTCTATTCTTACTACCCAGAGACAGAGGAAATTACTAGAAGACCACATGAAAAATTCCTAGCCCATCCCTGGGGCATGAACCCAAGACCTCCAGCACTTGAGGCGGACCCCATGCCTCGAGACCACTCAGCCCCCTAAAATTTATGAAAAAAGACAATACAGTGAGTATGCTGCAGTCTTATGAGAGCCATATTGGAAGGAAAACGAGACGTAAAGATACACGAAGGAAAGTGATATCAAGAGATGAACAAACATTAGTCTGTCCGAGTGTGTAACTAAAACAAAAAAGAGAAAATATTGAATCAAGGCAAAACTTTTGGCCAAGAGAAACATCTGTCCAAGCCACGAACTTTACCGGTCGCTGAGTGAATTACTGAAGACAGTGAAGCTCATACTAGAAACAACATTGCAGATATAGATCATCTATTTCAAGCGAACGAAAGAAGAAGAAGAAGAAAATGTTGACACACTTCATTGTCCGATTTATTTTTGTGAAGATATGTAGTGGGTTACAAAGTGTCAGAATACATCGTGTTTGAAGTTTGCAGCATTGTTTATTTATAATATGTGGTCTTCGGTTATAAATATTTAATCTTGAAATATTTCTTAGGAAAAGAAACAGCCAGTGGCAGTTGAAGTAAAGAAACCAGAGCAGAAACCAGCTAAGGCAAGGCCTGTTTCCAGTACTCCAATAGCTGGCACAGTTTGGTGAGTTGAATATATCATAGACATTACTATTGATCTTTTTATGTTTTTTTTTTTAAATTTTTACATCACAGATCTAATTTAATGACAGTCTCATATACAGTAACATTCAGCTTGACAATTTCACATCTTGATGTGAAACGATCAAGTATTTAAATAACTCTTTCTAACTAAGGTACAATATTTTTTTATGTACCTCAAACAGAGGGAATCTGTGGGAATTCCACAGCTGACCTGACAGTCCACTATTTCAAGAGGTGCAAGTGTGCTGTTGCTGTCATTTCTCTTCTAGTGTTTTTTGGTGCGTCAAATATCTGTCTGTTGGTGCGCAGTCGACTGCTTGTTGATGCGCTATTGCCTGGTGTACAATACTGGTCATGTTTTTAGATCATTTTGTCATGTGAATGTGTAGCGTAGTTGATAGTTATAAATGATAGGTGCGGCGTTCAATCCTTACCTGACTTTTTTTTTTTTTTTTGGTAAATTAATTTTTTTAAGAAATGTAAATTGTGTTTTTGGCTATCCTCAGAATAACCATCAAAAATTATCAAGGCCGAAAATAAACTCTAACAGGGCCTCAGTCACATGTAAATTGCGGACCTCTTTCCGGTGACTATACCGCCACCACCGAGAGTATCCTCCCGAGGAAGGCTAAACTAGATGGCTGGGACTCACAAGCAAAAAAAATGGAGGAAGCTGCAAGAGATGCGGTAGCTGCTGCTCATGAGTCCTAGCCATCTAGTTTAGCCTTCCTCCGCGCCGCACGTAGCAGCGTGGGGGATAATCTCGGCGATGACGGTATAGTCGCCGGAAAGAGGTCCGCAATTTGCCGTACGGGTATGTCCAGATGACAGGTGGACTTTCGACACCGGCAAATGGTCGTGTGTCTTTCTGACAGCGATAATACACCATCTGTCTGATGGTTGTTTTTGCAACGTCTTGTTCTGTGCAGAATGCCATGCTGGCAATGCAGGTCTCTTTGTCTCATACAAGTGCTCGACTGAACAGGCTTCAGGCATGCAGCCATGAAGTCTATCACAACTGACCACCAAAGGTGAAGAGCTGATCACACAGGCAACAGAAACTGGTGACCCAACGACACGCAGTGTTACGGGATAAAGATGATGATGAATGGCAAACAGCTGCTCTATCATTACTCACTCACAATGTTGTAATGCCCACACTTATACAAGAAATATAATTTGGAACTTGCTTTATTAAAATATATGTTGTTTGTAAGGTTAATATTGATGCTGCTTTCTGATTACTGCAGGTGTGTGGTTCGGACTAGCGAAGGGAAATGTTTCTTTTACAATCCAACTAAACGCCAGTCAGTGTGGAAAATGCCTGAAGAACTTAAAAACAGACCGGATGTTGAAAAGCTGTTGTCAGCTAAACCAGATGTGACAACTGGTTAGTGTATGATTTTGTGTGTGTATCTTCTCCAGAATTTCTAAATGCCTGTGTCTAGTCATAAGTTAGTCATTGTCACCATATGCTGTGCCGATAAGTAAAGGCTAATCTTGTCTGGCCCCCATCTACAGGTTGCATCCTCGAGTACATTCCTTCTCATAGCATGTCTGAAAAACACAGTCTGTCTCCATCTAAATTCTTTAGTTTATATTTTACATTTGTCTCGGGGAGGTCCGTCTCATTTATATTTTCTTTCATTCCATAATGTTATTTGTAGTTTACTCAAAAACAAAATCTCTGCTGCGAATACATTGAGTACAGTAAGTTAATTATTTGTATTAGAAACTTTTTTTTTTTCACTGAAACATTTATTATAAGAAAGCGCCGCTGGAACTACATCGGCTATGCACTCATAATGGACAAGACAAGTCTTCCCCATTAAGCCCTCATAAGGACACCGCAAGAAAAAAGAAAACGAGGCAAACCAAGAGGCTCTACATAGAACCATCAGCAGGGAAGGTTCATTTAGGGGCCTAACAAACATCCAAGATCTGAAACATGTGGCGGCAAACCGCCAGACATGAAAAGCTATGACATCACCCCTATGCGCCATCCTCAGCCTAAGAGAAAGACTGTCTAACTGAAACATTTCTGTATTAGAATGCTTAAGATATTTTGTCAGGTAAATGTTGAAATGCATAAAAAAAAGGTGTTGAGCACAATTTTTGATAGTCTTTGCTATTGAAAATACAAACTGGACAAATTTTGGGGGAAAGAAAGAATTTGTTGAAGAGAGAATTGCGTGTAAAGAGGATGTCCTCTAGGGGGATGGTTGAAGGGATTTTGTGCACATGCGTGAATATTTTTCATGTGCAGAAAGCATTAGTTGCTGGCACTTAGACTGTGAGGGGACTAGTGATTCAGTTCTTGAGTTGTCATTTGATGTGAAATTCATGTCTTAACATCTAGCCCCACAAATGCTAAGACAAAATGGATCATAAACCTGTGTGAATTTCTTTTTTTTTTTTAAATCCTTTAAAACTATTTTACAGTGGTAACAAATTATCTACATTTTGTAAATGTTTGTTTTGAAATATGTAAATATTTATGAAAGGGAATAAAGAAATGAAAACAGAATTAAGAATGAAGTGGAATGCATTCCTTGGGGCCTATAATAAATATCTGTTGACTGACTCTTGTCGTGACCTTTGTCTTCTTCAGCGATCTCTGGTCATGCGCATAAACCACTGTGGGTCATAAACTGGGATGTCTTTTCAAGGTCTCTTAGGTTTCCCCAAAGCTTAGTTGTCAGTTCTACTGGGTGTTGCCATATGTGGCTCCGCAGCTCCGCCAGGAGAGGACAGTCTTGCAGGACATTTTCTGGGGTCTGTTCAGCACGAAGGCACTGGCA
Organism: Candidula unifasciata; assembly: GCA_905116865.2. NCBI lineage: Eukaryota > Metazoa > Mollusca > Gastropoda > Stylommatophora > Geomitridae > Candidula > Candidula unifasciata. The sequence goes on along the minus strand of CAJHNH020008334.1, from coordinate 257,165 downwards.
GAGAGCTGTTTGGCTCATACCTAATTAATGTGAGTGTTTATTGAGTCTGCAGTGTCCAGTGCGTAAGCGAAAAACTGTGACTTGGTCTGTTCTGTTCAAGTGTTTCAGAAAATCTTTTCCGTAGTTATAACCAGTGTTGGTTTTCCAATCTGTTTCTGATTTTCTCTTAATGAGAGTTTTGACTTCTAGAAAAGATAGTGGCTGGTAGGTCTGTGGTTTGTTACTGCCTTCCTTGGCTAAAGCATCTGCGCTTTCATTGCCTGTGATGCCACAGTGAGACGGAATCCACTGCAAGTGAATTTCTGCCTTATTTGACAACATAGCAAGTTCCTGTGTTAGACTTTGTAGTGTGCTGTCGGTAGGTTTGGACTCTAGGGCCTGTATAGCTGACAGTGAGTCAGTCAGAAAAACTATCCTGCCTGCGGTAATTTGCAGATTGTTCATATACTGCGCGTGACCTTTGTGATAATGGCAATATCATTTACAGGGCCGTGTCACAACCGGAAGGGACTAGATTTAGCCTTCTGAGGGGGATGGGGTTTATAGCAGCACTGTGTTGCATCAAATTTGTCTAAAAGCTCATCAGTACCCAAGTAGAAACCATTCGTAAGATTCAACGAGCTTTTGGCACACACAAATTAAAGAAGAGTAGATCAGCTTAAAAATCAGCTGCAAGCAGTTCTGTAGCCAACTGCTTTGTGTGGATTTCAACAATGGCATGATTATCGTTCCATTAAGAAATCTATAGAAAACTAAATTTCTGTCCATCATGTATTTTCATCCCAAGTTGTTACTTTTGTATTTCTTAATTTCTGGTTGCATTGTTTCATAAACATTTTTTTCCAGAGAAAAAGAAAGAAAAGGACGTGCATGAAGGACCACCACCAAAGAAAATGAAGTAATTATTCTTTTAGTATTTTTTAATGAAGTGATTATGGTTTGAAAATATGAAAATGGTAAATTACCCTGTTTTCATGCTATTATTACACCATGCAAATATAGTGCTTTGCCCAAATTTTCTTGACCCAGCAGTACTGGATAGGTGATATGGTCGGTATTATGCTGACCGCTGCTTTACATCCCAGATCGTGTTCTGGTATTTTAAGTGTGCGACATGCCCAGTGGGGTCATCCCTATGTCAGTGGTGTTTTTAAATCAAGGCTGTCAGAGAGGTGCTCCTATTAGCTGTGAGCATAAATAGTTAAATCTTTTACGATCCCTGTGTGGGTTCCGAGGTTCTATTTTGTGGGTGGGGGAGGGGGGGGGGGGGGCAACAAGAATATACCCACAGCCTTCACAACAAGCATGTTGAAGGATATGACTAAATGATGGCTTTTTTTGAATTTGGAGTGCATCTGCCTGATAGGCAGGAAACCAACAGTCTGCATACAGGTAAGATCTGCAAAACAAATCTGCATGCAGCACTCAGGTTCTGGAACATGACTGAAGTCCAGAGATGGATGAAAAACCAGAAGTTTCCAGCCGGTGAATGTAAAAAAAGAAGAAATCTTTGACAGAGTAAGAAAAATAGTAGTCCTTACCTGCACAGACTGCAGGCTTCACCAGACTCATGTAACAATTACAGGTACCCTAATTATTTCCTTGGAGGTTGTTGAGGCACCTTGCATGTGTCCTGTTGGTCTGCCGCCCGGAATAAGATTTTTTTTAAAATCTAAGGGTGTGTCAAATGTTTATATAGCAACCTGGAAGAGAAACAACACACACACCTGCACATACAGGGAAAGGAAATTTCTCAAATAACTGGCTTCAAAATGGAGACTATAAAGCTTTGTGAGTACTGAAGATTGCAGAACAACCTGTGGAAGAGCAGAGAGTTTTAAAAATGGGCTATCCTCCGATTAACGGTCTCAAATTATTGAGGCCAAAAATATACCCTAACAGGGCCTCAGTCACTTGTCAATTGCGGACCTCTGGGGACTACACCGCCACCGCCGAATTGCAAACTTCCGGGGACTATACCGCCACCGCCGGGAGTTTACCCCATGCCACGTGAGCGGTGTGGATTGGGGCTAAACTAGATGGCTGGGACTCATGAGCAAATAAAATGAAGGAAGCTGCATGAGATGCGGTAGCTGCTGCTCGTTAGTCCCAGCCGCGTGGGGGATACTCTTGGCGGTTCCAGAAGTGCGCAGTTGACATCTGACTGAGGCCCTGTTAGGATATATTTTTCGGCCTCAATAATTTGGGACCGTTATTTGGAGGATAGCCAAAAAATGTCTTTATTCTGTGACATTTTGAAAATTTCTGTTTTCTGCTTAGAGAGTACTCTGCTTCAAAATAAGTGTTTGAGTTATGTAGTCGGTTTCCTGCTGGCCACCTTTACTTCCTTTAGCCTTTTTGTGTACTTATTTAATGCTGGTTTCTTTTTCTACATTCATCTAAAGATTAAATTGCATTGTGCCTGTTTACAACATGGCTGCTATATGTGCACCTTTCGGCTGACACACTTGCAACTTTTGCAGGCATTTTTTGCCTGGGTTAGCCTTTCTGGTTTAGTTTCGTGGGATAAGCCACGACCGGCTCCAGGTGACGGGCTTTGCTGCTGACGTCACTAAACAGGGCTAACATTACGTTAATGCAGTGATTCTCAGACTGGGTGCTGCATGTCAGGGGTGCCACGGAAATAATCAAGAATTTTTCCAAATCTGCTTGACATAAAATTTGCACTGTTTTTCTTCTTCTATATTTCTTAAGTATTCAAACCGCTTTAAAGGTAGGTGTGCAGCGAGTTTTTGAACGTGTGTGGCTAGACTAAAACATTTTGAGAAACTCTGCGTTAACGTATTGTTAGCCTGGTTTGGTGACGTCAGCAGCATGGCCCGTCAGCTGGAGCCAGTCTTAGACATGCAGTATCTTTGCTGCGTCGTTATCTTTGTTTCCAAGTTCACAGATTATGTCCCCCTCCCCCGTCAGGCTGGTCCAGAGCTGCCTTGCAATGCTTGTCAGCCCCGAAGAGAAGGTAGAGGCTGAATATGAGCATTCCCTGCCATCCAAGGAGACTTCCATAAATGCAGAGCTAACAGTGAATGGTACTCTGGTACTGGGCTCACCCAAGCATCATCACATCCTGCCCGTGACTGTTTAACCTCTCTTCCGTACACTGAGCCTCTCATTCATCATAGTTTGTGCCTTTAGAAGACAGCAGACTGCCTGCAGAGCTGTGATTGTGACTGCCTACACAAAATTAGCACTTTGCTTCTGATGCGTGTTAGACCTTTACTGCAGCAGACTTCCAGTTTCATATGACTTATTCTGGCATGACCCAAGAGCCTACCTCAGTTTTAAAGAGTTTGCACCCCTAGAGGAATTCTTAACTCATAGCCACTGCAATTGCACTAGGCAGAGGTGATATCTCCTTCCTGAGGGGCAGGCTAACAAGTAAAATGGAAGATAATGAAAACCTGTTCCTGGGTGGGGGGAAGGGGGCAAGATGAGTTGTTAACCAGATGACATGGTACCATCAGCGTGGAGACTCTTTTCTGGCTGCTGAGGAATGAGACCCAGATGCACCCAGATATCTCATGGCCTCCGGGCAAGCAAACATGCTAGCCATTGCACTCTCGCACCGTCCTTTAGTCAATGAATTACTGATTAATTTTTCTTCTCGGGAAGATCATTACTTAACTTAGATTCACTATCATCAGGTAGCAGATCCTTTTGCAGAACGTTGCTGTCATCACATCCTGCCTGGAGAGAGAAAAAAACGCGATCTCTTGCCAGACCTGCCGCCGCTTGCACTTTCCTACCCAGAGTATAATTTGTGCCCTGTGCCTGTCTTCATTTGGTCACTGCTCTGTCTGACACCATGCTTTCTGCTTCGATTATTTTTGTGTGTGGCTTAGATTACCTATGAAAATTGGGCGTTTACTGGTATCACTTCAGCATTTTGAGCTCTATTGACACCAACAACAACAACAACAGCAAATTCTTCTGAAGGACTCTCGGACACCCTCATCAGACTACTTTTTTTCTTTCTGCATTCACCTCTAAATGGACAGTGAACTCATTAGGTTGTGATCTATAGCTAGGCTGAGTACCTGTACCTTCGGCCCAGCACATCCGATCTCAGCGAAGTTGAACTACGTAACTTTTATATTTTAAAGCAAAAAATTTTTAATATGGAAGACGATAATATATTGTATAAACAGGATATAAAATTATACATGTTGACATTGATGTGGTTTTTGTATGTAATACTTTATTTAATTAAAAATGTTATGATGCAACTCATCGTTTTTTTTTAAATATTTTTGTTTACATGGAACAATGGTTTGTTAGCACTTTTGCTATTTTTTATGAATTTGTCTGGTTTTCCGTTTGTTCAGAGGTATTGTCAGAACCGCCTGATAAATCGGTGTTAGAACTTTATGTGTTACTGTTGTATCCGTACAAGGAAATCGTGAGATCGGGCTATTTTCTCTCTAATGGTGATCTAGAACGTGTTAAAAATCCATCACCATAACCAAGTATATTCACAAAATTGTGATTCTGTGTTGCTGCTTACTAGATTCTTTAACTCTTTCAGTACAATAAGATTTTTTATAGATGCATGCAGTGTTTGTAAACACAATAAAAAGAGCATGGGTCTGTAAATTGCAAAGAGGCAGCATTTAGATACTACATGATACAATATCTGGCCAGGTTTCTGTAGTGTGCTCAGTCAAAATTTTAACACTACAATAAATAACACACCAAGCATCTGTAGAGACAATAAATTATAGCTGAACACATACGTGATAAAACATGCCTTCAAAATTGTGCGGTCACTGTAACCTGGTCAGTGGTAAATAACATAATTCCTGATTAGATTCAGTAGAAACTGGATATCCCACATCAGGAAATATGTTATATAACAGCTACTGATACTCATTAATCCTGTAACTGTTGAGTTGGAAAATGCTATTTCCATTATGCTTTAATTTATCATTAAATATACATTCTCTTGTGTAAATAAATCTGGGCCGGCTTGCTTATAGTATTCAGTTTGGGTGTCGGTTATAACGTCCTCGACAAGTCTAATTAAGACACCAGAAAGTTTGAAAGCATATATTTTTTATTGCACTGGAAGTCGTGAGACTTGCATTGTTGAGCGGCACTGGACGTACGGTAATCTCAAAGTAAGTTGTTACGTCTTCTGTATGTATTATTAAATAAGTTGCAATATACTTTATTAACCATTTGACCCAGTGCTTATAATTTCTCCTTCATTTGCCCTTAAAAAAGCAGTTATCTTATGATTTAGAGCTAGACTGCGATATCTGCGTCGTTTTGTTCAACACTTTCGATTCCAGCAAGCCCTTAGTTAGTCACTATTTATTACTTTATGTTTGGGGCAATGGGTCTGTACTTTTCCCCACCAAAAAATGGGGCCCAGAATCTGCACGGGGAGTGCATATAATTTTAACAGGTATATTTTTTGTTTTACATGTCCTAGCTATTATCTGCAAGCTCGCAAGGTTTTCTGATGGGCCTAGAGTAAACATTATCATTTCACTTGTCCTGTATAGGATAACGGGAAGATAGACGTCAGCATAGATGTAGGAGCTATTATATTAACTCTTTGAGTCAAAGGTTTTGTGCTGCTTAATTGCATGTTATCCTAAGAACATATTGTTTTAACTAACAAATGTTTGAGTCTGAAGCAGCTATAAAATAATAACATGAGAAAGAAGAATATAAAGCAACAGTTATGGCAAAGTAAGTGTAACATAATTATTGGATGGGGGGGGGGGGGGGGAGCAGAAGGTTAAGAATAGTACATGATTTATGAGAGCTCTAAACATGGTGAGTTGCTTGGAACTAAATGAGTTAAGACATGTCAGCCTACATACTGATGTAAGCTAGAGACACACGAGGGGGTGTATGCTTGTATCAAATGAAGACTTTCTCTCACTTACTGATGGTTTTTTATAAATATATAACAGTTCCCCATATTTATTTTTTTCTCTCTTTTTGTTTGCCTCATAGGTCAGATGATGAGGTAAAAGAAGTAAAACAAGCAAACACAAAGGAAGTGGCCCAAACAATTGTTTTTGGGAAAGAGGCTGCCATTGCAGCAGAAATTCAGGCGGCTCAGCATAGGTCTGTTGTTTCAATAGAAGTCAGGATTAAGCAGTTCAAAGAGCTGCTGGCTGAAAAGGATGTGAGTATTGACTTATATGTGAGTATTGACTTGTGTGTGAGCATTGACTTGTATGTGAGTATTGACTTGTGTGTGAGTATTGACTTGTATGTGAGTATTGACTTGTATGTGAGTATTGACTTGTATGTGAGTATTGGATTGTGTGTGAGTATTGACTTGTATGTGAGTATTGACTTGTGTGTGAGTATTGACTTGTATGTGAGTATTGACTTGTATGTGAGTATTGACTTGTATGTGAGTATTGACTTGTATGTGAGTATTGACTTGTATGTGAGTATTGACTTGTTTGTGAGTATTGACTTGTTTGTGAGTATTGACTTGTATGTGAGCATTGACTTGTATGTGAGTATTGACTTGTGTGTGAGCATTGACTTGTGTGTGAGTATTGACTTGTGTGTGAGCATTGACTTGTATGTGAGTATTGACTTGTATGTGAGCATTGACTTGTGTGTGAGTATTGACTTGTGTGTGAGCATTGACTTGTGTGTGAGTATTGACTTGTATGTGAGTATTGACTTGTATGTGAGTATTGACTTGTGTGTGAGTATTGACTTGTGTGTGAGCATTGACTTGTGTGTGAGTATTCACTTGTATGTGAGTATTCACTTGTATGTGAGTATTGACTTGTATGTGAGTATTGACTTGTATGCGAGTATTGACTTGTGTGTGAGTATTGACTTGTGTGTGAGTATTGACTTGTGTGTGAGTATTGACTTGTGTGTGAGTATTGACTTGTGTGTGAGCATTGACTATGTGTGAGTATTGACTTGTGTGTGAGTATTGACTTGTGTGTGAGTATTGACTTGTGTGTGAGCATTGACTTGTATGTGAGCATTGACTTGTATGTGAGTATTGACTTGTATGTGAGTATTGACTTGTATGTGAGTATTGACTTGTATGTGAGCATTGACTTGTGTGTGAGTATTGACTTGTATGTGAGTATTGACTTGTATGTGAGCATTGACTTGTATGTGAGCATTGACTTGTATGTGAGCATTGACTTGTATGTGAGCATTGACTTGTATGTGAGCATTGATTTGTATGTGAGTATTGACTTGTATGTGAGTATTGACTTGTATGTGAGCATTGACTTGTGTGTGAGTATTGACTTGTGTGTGAGCATTGACTTGTGTGTGAGTATTGACTTGTATGTGAGTATTGACTTGTATGTGAGTATTGACTTGTGTGTGAGTATTGACTTGTGTGTGAGCATTGACTTGTGTGTGAGTATTGACTTGTGTGTGAGTATTGACTTGTGTGTGAGCATTGACTTGTGTGTGAGTATTGACTTGTGTGTGAGTATTGACTTGTGTGTGAGCATTGACTTGTGTGTGAGTATTGACTTGTGTGTGAGTATTGACTTGTGTGTGAGCATTGACTTGTGTGTGAGTATTGACTTGTGTGTGAGTATTGACTTGTGTGTGAGCATTGACTTGTGTGTGAGCATTGACTTGTGTGTGAGTATTGACTTGTGTGTGAGTATTGACTTGTGTGTGAGCATTGACTTGTATGTGAGTATTGACTTGTATGTGAGTATTGACTTGTGTGTGAGTATTGACTTGTGTGTGAGTATTGACTTGTGTGTGAGTATTGACTTGTATGTGAGTATTGACTTGTATGTGAATATTGACTTGTATGTGAGTATTGACTTGTATGTGTGTATTGACTTGTATGTGAGTATTGACTTGTATGTTAGATTTATCTGCTGTAGTGTATTTAATTGTGCTCAGCTGAACTTATTAATTTTTTAACCAGTACCTGAGTGTTGACTTTTATGTGAGTATTGACTTGTATGTGAGAAATGACTTGTATGTGAGTATTGACTTGTATGTGAGTATTGACTTGTATGTGAGTATTGACTTGTATGTGAGAAATGACTTGTATGTGAGTATTGACTTGTATGTGAGAAATGACTTGTATGTGAGTATTGACTTGTATGTGAATATTGACCTTTATGCGAGTATTGACCTGCATGTGAGTGCTGACTTGTTTGTGTGTATTTGTGAATATTGACTTGTATGGGTGTATTGACTTGTATGTGAGTATTGGCTTGTATATTAGATTTATCTGCTGTAGTCTATTTAAATGTGCTCAGCTGAACTTATTCATTTCTTGTGTGATGTTGTAGAAAAATGTTCAAACGTGAATCTAGAAATTTAAAAATGTAAATATGAATGGTTAGAATATTGAGGACATTTTTAGTCACAGTATACACATAGCTTTGTGCAGTTGTCTAATTTTCAACAATATGTGATTTTGTTAATCTCTCAAATTTATGTCAGAGCTTGAAAATTTTATTTATGGTTACAATGTATGTGTAAGTATAACTTCAGTTGAAACATTTTCAGTATAACTAGTAATAGCATTGTCTGTTTTTTTTTTTCATCGCTTATACTTGATGTGTGTATAGAATATATATAAAGTAAACCTTTGTTTGATTAATGACAGCTGATTACTTTATAAAGAGGGCTGGCGATTTTGTTTGTTTGTTAGCTCAAAACCTGTAAACCTCATTTTGAGCATTTTAGGAGTTTGTCCACATGGTATAGGGACATAAATTGTGACGGAGAGTTTTTTTCCCTACTGTTGACTTAAAGAACATAACAACTTAATGAGCACTAGATCTTTGTCACAAATATCTATATTTTCCACATAAGTTGTAATTTATTCAATTTAAGGAAAATAAAACTAACATATGAATTTATTGATTTCTTCTGTGTAAAGATTGCACCAACTTGATAATACATATTTATTTTATCATGTTTTTGTATAAATGGCACGTGGACTGTACCCAAAAAAATATAACGTACATTCTTTATCAGAGGGTTCAGTTTGCACCTCATGAAGTGCATATATGTTCTGTTTCATTGCGTTATGTACCACTGTACATATGCCACACTATTTTGCTGAGCACAGAACACTTCTTTGTTCTTTTGTCAAAGGTTTCTGCACATTCCACATGGAAGAAGGAGTTGCATAAGATTGTCTTTGACAAGCGCTATTTGCTTCTAACTTCTCGAGAACGCAAACAGGTGTTTGAGGAGTATTTGAAGGAGAAAGCTGAAGAAGAACGCCATGAAAAAAGTAGGAAGCTCAAAGAGAAGGCAGATTTGTTCAGGCAGTTGCTTGAAGAAAGTGACTTGAATGTGAAGTAAGTAACAAGTTTTTGTATTTTCTACTCTTCTAATGTAAGTATTGAGTATATAGGACTATTTAAATTATTGTAGGCAGTACTGGGAGTCTCCATGGCGAAGTGGTCAAGCCATTTGTCTTATGCTGTGAATGTTTTGGGTTCGTTTCTTAGCTACGTTGTTGATTCACTAGTGCAATTTTTACAGAGCTCAAACAGCTGTTATACTTTTATAAATCACAGGTCGCAGTTAAAACAAAACGATCCCTGGATCGCTCTCACATTGTAATGATAATGAGTGGATTATATGGTGAACAAACGGCCATCACAGATTCATCTGCCCCATTCTTGAATTTGTGGTTATTCTGTCTAAAGGTCGGACGGAAGCAAACATACTGAGGAATTAGCCTTAGCCTGTGTGCTGAATGAAATATCACTGTGCCGTAGACAGAAAAAGGAAGTAGTAATACAGTGATGATAAATGGTGAACAAACAAATTAACAGATGGAAGTTTTACCAATGTTACAAACTTATTCCTGGATCTCAGAACATTTTTATAAAAGTTAGTTGCATGTCGTTACAGGACATTGCAGAATCAACTGCAACATTTTGTTGTTGTTGCTGTTGTGGTTTCTCTTGGCAAATATACACTCAGAAGTTGCCATTGCTTTCTGAAAGTTCAGCTCTCCATACCACTGTAGAAACAAACACCAGACGGTCAGCTGCCAAATTGCCTGCGGCTGAGATGAAACCCGCAACGCCTAAGCCACAGATGCCGACCCCAAAATATTACCCAGGCTATAAACACAGATAATAAATACATTTTTTATCACAAACTGATCAGTCACACATGAAAGAAGCAGTTAGCAATAGATGAGATTGTCTATTATACTTGCTCCATTTGGTTAATTATATTTCCTACTTGTTCTTTATATAGAATAGCAGAGAAAATGTATGGGCTAAAATATACCTTAGTTATATGTATCTGGTCAGTAAGACCTGTTAATATTGTTGGTTTGTTTGTTTGCTTTATGTGTGCGTGAGCAACAGGCAGACTGCAGACAAAATAATAAACATGTTTAGCATCATATGTAACCCTGGATTTGAAGAAAGCAGCAGTGTTATGTTTCAGAATAATTCACTTTTGTTTTCTGTTGTGCCAAAAATTAAGCTTTCGCATCATAATCAGCTGGGGAGAATATTTGTTGAAGGATATTTTCGATCAACAGGATAGCTTCAATACTTTATACATCACTGCAAATTTTACAAGCATACTGCGGTAATAGGGAAGTTTTACACCCTCATTTCAGTTTCCAGAATACAGTTTCAAGGCAGGTCAGACTTTTAAAAATCATGCAGCCTTTGTATAATCTGATGTTGTTAAATCTGTAATGCATTCTTTGCAGTAGTTATAACACTTGTATTTTGTTAATTGCATTATACATTTTGTTTTAATTTTTGTAATAGTTTAACTTGTGGTTAGCATAATTTTTTAAATTAATATTGTAAACAATGCATCTGTTAATGATACCTGAGTAGATTTGGTCTATTATTTTGTTACTGTTTGAAGACTTGGTGTTTTTTTTTTTATTTGCCTAGTACTATATTTTATTTTTAAGGTGATAGCTCTTCAGTACAAGAGTATACAGTGCTGAATTGAGATATTTAGTTATTATATTGATTGTTCATTAGCTTAAAGTTTGCTACAGGAAAACTTTAAAATCATTTGCAAGTTGGCATCTGCCAGTTAGCAGTGTCACTGATGTTCTCTTTAAGTAAATAGTCTTTTATTAGCACAATGTCTTGCATGAAACATAGTGTTGATATTTTTGGCCTCTTTTGTTTTTAATATTGTTTTTGTGGCTTCCATCTAGAGTGCTTAAAAGATTCACCATTTAGTCTCTTTGTGAGTTAAGAAAATGAATATACATTTTGTCATGTATTTGGTTTAGATGTCGTATCCTAACCATTCTGTCCTGCATTTTTCAACCAGGTCTTCATTTCACCATTTTGCTGTGAGACACTCAATGGATAATCGCTTCAGATCGATTGACAAGATGCAGGACAGAGAAGCTATGTTTCTAGAATACATCCAAGAGCTTGTCAAGCGGGAAAAACAAGAGAATGCTTTAATTAAAGAGAAGGTATTTTGCGCGAATTATTCTGTACTAACTATAGGCTATAAGTCTTCAGGAAATTATGTCAGGTGGTTAACTGCTTGTTGTTGCTGTTTTGTGTGTGTGTGATCACATTTATTGCAGATGAATACTTTATCAACTCTTTCAGTATCATGCAGATATCTTCTTCTTCTTTGCGTTTACTGGTTGTAAGCTTCGGCGGAAGGTTCTGGTTATATGCCAACTTCTAGACTTTAATCTTGTTATAGAACTTGAGTTGTCTGCACGTCGTTTTACAGATCTGGCTTATTTTTAAGCAGACTGTTGGTTCCACATATCTCACAGATACACTTTGGTGACTATTGGGTCTCCCCCCCCTGCCCCCCCCCCCCCCACTAGCATGGGATCCCGGAACCCACACTGGTTCCACAGGAATATTTGAACTTACTCTCCTAGAAAGCTTTTACTTAAAGTTATAAATATTTGAGTCAGAGTGGCTTAGAAAAATATAACTTTAAGAGGTTAGTGGTTGAGGCAATAATTGGAACAGTGTGGGTTAGCATGACAACTGGATGTGGCATGAGAAGTAAAGTGTATAATGAACGTAGAAATTAACACATTTATGGTGTGTTACCTGTTACTGAATGGCTTAAATGCTCAAGGTAAGTTTCTTTACGTTCAAATTATAATATAAGCAACACCTTACCTAATAAGCCTACTTCTTTCAATGTCCAATGATCCAGGGATATTTAATGTTTACATGGTTTTCCAAGTTTTTCAGCATCATCTGAGAAAGTTAGTTTCTGATCTGTGACCCCAGGTCAGTGGACTAAGACAGGCTGCTGTTGACTTAATGTTAATTGGTGATTAACAAATGATGTTGTGTGCTTGATTAGTCATTTTAAAAACATGAGTGAGCTGCTTAGCTCTTATTAATGACAAGACTGTTTCCTAATTAGAAGGCACACTCCTGTGTTTCCTAACTAGAGGGCACTCCAGGGCCTCTGTTATACTTTTAAGTAAATCTGAAATATTAGAAGACAGCTAAGTTTAGAATTCATTGTTAGGGTTAGAAAAATAATCTGGTGCCTTTGTAAACTACTTACCTGTTAATAATGACAGTTGGGATTCGACGCTGTGTTAGCGGCTAGACACATGCCTGTGGATCGGAAGGTGTTGGTTTCAGATCCAGGCACAGCTGGACTGTTTTTCAGTAGTTATCAGGTTCAGTCCTGGGAAGTAAAGATGGCCAAAGTGATGCTGAGCACATCACCCACCAAGTGCCCATTTGTCTTTTAACATATAGGTCTAGCTGTATGTGCCCAGTACGCCTAAAGGCCTGGAAAAGGGTCCTTTACTTTGTTTTAAATTTTATGACAGTTGTTATAGATACGTGATTGTCTTGGACTCTTTTTTTCTCCAACTTTCTGACTATTATTCCAGGTGTGAGATTTCCTAATAATAAATACATTTCCAGTTTACAGGTGACAAGTTTTTTTTTTTCCTAGATAAAAAATATGTGTGGATGTTTTCGTTCTGCTTACACCCTTAAAAGGGTGGTTGGCACATTGTCTTGTGGTTTGGTAGGCTGCAGTATCTGCATCTAATGAAATAAATCATTTTTTTTTCATTCTGCTCAGTATTTTCTCAACTGTGATATATTCTAACTTCGTGCCTAAACGACAGTTTGTGCTACTATAGTGTCGAAGGATCATTCCGATCTTGCTACCAAAGAGATCACAGGTAAATAGGACATTAGAAACCACTGGTATGTCTATCAGTGTGCAACCCTGTGATGGAATACAAGCTACTTCTGAACTGAAGACAAGACTTTTCAGTTACCCACCTCCATTGGGATATTGCAGGCCAGAGTATTTTAACATTTTTAGAAAATGTGCCGTTGTGCTTAGAAAACGTTTCTTACATTTCTGTTTATGCTCGGTGAAGCCAAAAATCATACATATTAGGTTAACCGGACACATAAGACATTTATCGGTATTAAAATTAGGGAAGACATATTCCGTGGACCAGGAGTAGAGTCAGAGGTAATCACTTTTATGTATTAATGATTGATTTATATGATTAACTGTCATATCTTTGCTGTCTCAGATATCATGTTAAACTTTTGACTGGAAGGTTGTAGATATAGCGTGCAGTATAATTTATTTAGTTTTTCTTCAAATTACAGTTTCCTCTTTAAAAATGTTACAGCACATTTTATATTGTTAGTTACCTATGTGATGAATTATCTGTGCACATAGTTTTCATTAGTTGGTAACACAGCTAAAGGCAGGTTTTTTTTTTTTAAGATCAGGGGCAGGTTTTATCTTTAGCATAATGGTGTTTTGTACTTGTTGTTAAATAAAGCAGTATTAAATGTGTGAAAAATAGAAAAGTATACAGTATCTTTGTCTTCATATGCTATAAAATGTGTGTATTAAAATTGTAATATCAGTTACATATTATGTGCATCTGTATGCATGTGACCAGAAGTTACTTGTGAATGAGTTGTGTCTTGGTGGTTGAGGCATACACGGCTGCTATGGACTAGCTTGCAGGAGCACTATCTACAGATGAAAAATGAAAAAAATCTGCAACTAGGCTAGTGTGTCAGCAAGTGCTTGAGGTCATCAAATGTGTCCACCAAGACGCACAATTATTACAGTTTTGCTGTAAAAGAGTACTTTGGAGAGAAAAAACAATCATATAGGAAGAAGAAGAACAGCCAGTGCTTATCACCACCATTTTGGAAGTTTTTGATTGTGACAAGTTTTCTGCATGACCAGAGCCTGCACTTTCTCAAAGATCATTTATGTCAGCTTGTTGATTACCTACAGGAACATGATCTAGTCTCCACTAGTCTACTTAAATTGTGTGATGCTCATTTCATCACAGCCTGTAGCATGTTCAACCTTTTTTTTTTTTAAGATGGTTTCCACTTGAGCATTGCCATGTTTTTTTTTTGTGTGTGTGCAGAATTTGCGCCACACTGCCACTTAAATCATTTTTTTGTGGCAGATAAAAAATGCGTCTTGCAGGTAAGGACAGTTTAGCCACACACATGAAAGACCTCAAGACCTTTTCCACTTGAGTTCATCTTTCATGTTTGTCTGAGGAAAATCAACACAGTGTTTTACAGACTGCATTTCACATTGTCTGGGATCTCAGATTTGTTTAAAAAAATAAAAAATTTTTTTTATAAATATTAAAATTATTTTAAAATAATTATTTTGTCTGTTATGTAATTTAAACTATGTTTAACACAGAACAGTATTGACCTTTATCGCTAGACAATAATCAAATAATTTGGCCATGTAACAAGAGGTAGACCACCCAGAAATGGACTGACTAAACATTGGATACATTGAAAAGTACTATATTGAACAGAAGGGCACGTTCTAGATATCTCTTTCTGCCCTGATGCTGCGAGGTATTCTCGGAGTAGAGAAAAGAAAAAGAAGGTGTTCAACCAGCTTCTTGGGCATTTTATAGTGACCTGTCATGTAGTAGGATTTTATGTGCAAAGCCATATCTCTTCATTATCTCTGTATAAAATATAGCATCATGTGTGGAAAATACTGAATAATATGAGGCTTGAGGTTAATGAGACCTTCTGAGATCAATTTGTCAGTTAATTACTGCTGTGTTGATTATTTTTTATTTAATACACTGCATTGTTTGCACATAGGTGTGCTGTGTTTTAAATTCAAATGAAATATAAATAAATGTTTAATAACAGTTTGATTAGTCTGAATAGACGTATGAAATTTGTGCTATAATTTGTTTATTCTTGAGCGTTTTGAACAGACTGTTCTGCCCAGTGAGAAAAGGGGGGTGATAACAGATTACATTTTGTTTTGTTTTTTGTTTTAAATTATGCGTGCTAGAGGTATGCAGAGATCCATACTGTACAGAATATTTAGAAATGCATGGAATTTTGTGTTGGTTGTTTAGATACATCTTATTAAATTACATTTTGTTTCAACCTTTTCTTTTAGGTGAGGAATGATTTCATGAATATGTTGAGTGAGATACCTGAAATCAGTCGCAGAACGCCTTGGAGGGATGTCAAATATAAGGTGATTTCAGATCCACGCTATGAGGCTGCAGTCACTGATTTTCGCCGAAAGAATTGGTTCGAGGAGTATGTGAAGTCTAAAACTGATGTAAGAGCACAGATTTTCACATGTTAATATTGCAATCAAAAGCTTAAATATTTTGGTCACATCTAGCGCCACAGCGGATTTGACAAAATAATAGCAGAAGGCGTTGTACCAGGAAGGGGAGGGGGCACCATGAAGTTGGGCACAGGATATATGTTGCTTCTTGAAAATGAAAGTGCCCAAGGCCAGAGAGCTGGCAGAGACTGAGGAGTTTCTTTCATGCAGAAAGAGAGAGAGATGTTCTGCAAAGGACCTGCTTCACGTTGATGGAAGTGGCATTGGAATAACCAGCACAGTTTCCTGTGAGCACTAGGATTGCTTTCATGTATTAACATTTGCACAGGAGCTCTAAAGTTTGCTGATTTGTCTGATGTTGTTGTTGTCTACATTTACTTTAAAAAAGGGGTCTTAACTTGCTGTGTTGTGGTTTATAGGGAGGGGGGTCCTCCATAAGGAGGCCCCTGAACCGACACTTATTTCTAATTTGTTTTTCATTGATAAAAACTGATTGAAGCATTCAGTTGAGATCATGTCAGTATTCTAACTAGCTGCTTGGTCTCATTTCATGTCAGTTTTCTAATGTGACGGGAGTCTTGCGTGAGGATCCGCAAAACCACACAGAGCGGTTAGCGCCCCAGTTAAGGTACAGAGTAACTCTTTATACACATCACATCGGCCTGAACTCTTTAAGGCCTGAGCAGTGCTGTGAGTGTTGATTAAGAAGTTCTGATTTGCCCCAAACAACACTGTCAGTGTTGATCATGTGTCCCATACATCTTGCTTTGCACATAGCCCTGTATTCATTTCTAATGTTTGGAACTACCATTAAAGTATTCAGGAAAGGTTACTCTAATGTTTTCCTTTAAATAAAAATCTGTGTTTCAACACACATGATCCAATTCATTGATAGCGTCATTTTCAACAGTGCATTTTCTGAGTTTCTGTTCAAGTGCCATGGATACCAACGTTCCAACCACAAGTACAGGATTCAGAGTGCGTCTTTCTGCGGCCGAAGCTCTGAAATTATTCAGTCTGATGTTTTTAATTGTGATAATGATAATTTAGATTGTTTTCAGAAAGTGATTCCGATGGTGAATTTATGCCAACAGCAGTTGAGCGGTCAGCTTTTGGGAAATATAATTCTAGTAGTTCTGATGAGTTTGACACAGAGAATGTTCCATTGATACTATCTTTAGAGTGTAAGAGAAGGGAAATGCTCCAGAAAAAAATTTAGAAAGAAAGTACCATACTATGGTTAAGCTACATTGAAATTATTGCAGCTAAAGTGTATATAACTGTACAAAGTAAATACTGTGTGTGTAATTTTCCACTTTTCTGCCATTTTTTCCTTTAAAATTTTGTTCAGCACTCTGTGAGAAATTAGAGCCTCTGAGTGAATTTAACCCAGAAACTTATCATAACTTTGGAAATTGAACACACTTTAAATGTTATTCTCAAATTTGGGTATTCGCTGCTCTTGTGGCCGCAGAACCTTGGAAAGTGAAGAATTTTTTGTCAAATTTTGTTGTGAAATTAACATCTGCTGAATGTTCTTTCCTTTTAGTTGTAACAGTTTTAACTATACACTGATCATCAGACTCACAATGTACATTCATTTCTTTTTGAAATAATATGTACTTTTATAGTGTTTAGAAGTATATTATATTTTCTATTGCCTTTTTTGTACACCACCCCCTCTGCCATTTTTGGAAAGAAAAATTAATGTGAGCCAAGTCTGTCAAAATTCATGGGCCTGAAAGAGTTAACATTACCTCACGCTTGTGACCGAAATCACCGCCCCACGGGTCTGGTAAATTACAAAAGTATTTTTTTTAAAGCGACCTAATTGGTTTATTAGTTCCATTCAGCTTATGTATTACATGAAAATGTGCAGTTCAAAAGTGTTTCATGTTTAACAGTTCCATTATCTTGAAGACATTGTATCATTATAAGAATACCCCAAGGTTGATATGCTTACATAGGAAACAAGTATAAATTAGAGGACACACATTGTAGTGATTTTAAATCATTATTATGCGTTTAAGGCAGGGCATAAACATTATTTTTGTTTTATGTCTTTTGAGAGCTGCCATGATGTAGGTGGCTAGATGCTTGCTTGTGGCTCCAAAGGTCGTGTGTTCAAGTCCTGACGGAGCCTGACTTTTTTGCAAAAATGACCTTGGCTGCCACATTGACCTAGCCTTAAATGGCTACGAGGTAAAAGTCTCCACAGTGATGCTGACCACATCACCCACCAAGTGCTGATTGTTCTATAAAATACAGGTCTTTCCCAATACGCCTGAAGGTATAGAAAAGGAACCTTTACTTCTTACTTTTATTATGTCTTAATTTTATTCTTCAAGCTTACATCTAACGAGACAAAGAAAAATGAAGAACACAGCAAAAGATCGCATTCATCCTCAGTAAGGGAGAAAGAAGAAAGGGAAGGCCGTAGAGAGTCAGCTCTTGAGGACTTCAAAAAGTTTCTTGATGAGAAAGTAAATTATTCATTTATTTCTAGATTATATGTAATGTCATTACAGAGGAATGCTACACATTGAATGTTCACTATTTAAATTCTGCTTTTCAGTTGTACCATTTTCTGGGACCGTTGTCACTGACACACTGAATAAATTGAGCGTGATTCTAGTGTGAAACTAAACATTATTAATTTATCAGTATCCTTATCTGAATAAAGCACCTGTTGGATGTGATACAATGATACAAAATAGTTTTATATTGAAACTTTTCCTTTCTTCTTTCCTTTATCCCCCCACCTTTTCCCCAATGGGGCATAGGACTGACCTGGTGTTTCTGTTCTTTGCTTGCAGCTGATCCCATGTCCTCTCCCATCTTTTTCACCTCAATCTCTAATTCTCTTCTCATATTTGTTTAAAGTTGTGTCTTTGTCTCTCTTTTGTATTCCAGTGCAGTGACACAGTTCTCTCCCGAAGTTTCTCACCAGATTTATTCATTCTGTTTAATTTCTTCGGTTCACCACACCCACTAGTTAATGAATGTTTGTGTTTTATTAATAATTGTTTTAGTCATTTTCAATTTTTCCCTTAATATACAACAGTACTGTTGTTTTAGTTTAACAAATTTGATCCCAGGTTTGGTTTCCAATGGCTTCCTTAATTTTCTGCATGCTATAAAAGCTCCACAAGCCAAATTGTTTTTTTTTGTGTTAAATTTATTTGTATATCTCTGTTACTACCACCATTTATGTCTGCTTTGCTGTCTTAATGTGTGTCTCCATATCTCAGAGTGAGGTTTCCTCAAATAAGACTTGTTTGCCTGGTTAATTATCTTTTTCTGTTATCTTTTTATTATTAGATCTAATTGCTGTGAAGTCTTATTTATATTTAGTTTATCTTTTATCTGATTTCCTGAGTGGTGCAGGTGGAAAATCCAGTAAAGTTTGGTCTTCTACATTTTGGACTCCCAATTTAAAGACATTTACACTTGTAGAAGTTATTGTTGAAGACTTTTTTCGCCATGCGAACTCCGGGGCCCTATTTTAGGGAAATCAATAATAGACCCACTGCCTTCCCAAAAGCATGTCGTAAGAGTTGACTAATTGGGAGCTTCCTTGGAAGTCGGAGTGCATCAGTCTGAGAGGCAAGGAACCAACAATCTGCATACAAATTAGTCAGATCTGTCAGACAGATATACATGCAACACTCAGGTTCTGGAACAGGACTGCAATCCAGAAGTGGACGAATAACCAGAACCTTCCGCCTGGGTTTACACCAGTGAACTCAAAGAAGAAGATAATGAAGAGAAAAAATGTTTAATGAGTACAGAAATTATTTCCTTTGTAATAGGAACTTTAAGGGTTCTTTTAGTCTTTCGTAACTAAATCAATAATTATATAATTTATTTAGCTTGTTTTTTTGTTTTGTTTATACATCATTAAAACAATTTAATTTTATAACAATAAACATTTGCAGGTAACAGATACTGAAGATTCGTTTACTGATTTCAAATCAAAATTTGAAACGAATGCCAGAGGGACAGCGGACCTGTCTCTTGCAGAAAAGTTGAAGGTCTATAGCAGTCATATTGATGGAATTTACAAAAAGAATAGAGAAATCTTGTGGTCAATTTTAGATGGAATTGATGTAAGATTTGATTATTTATAACCATCGTTCATGTTTTTGTAATTCAGAGTCATTAGTTTTTAAATTCATTACCCCGAATCTCATCTTTTTCTTTGTATTTTAGAAAGAAGTATGATGTGGAAATAGAATAAGAGACAAATAAGTTTCGGGGGGGGGGGGGGGGGGGGGGGGGGGATTAGAAACTGAGTTGTAAACCCTTTAGCTCGGTGTGTGTGTGTGTTGTCCATCAAGATGATAATGACCATTCTTTTTCATCAAGTATGAGTACGAAGATGACTGATGAGGCCGATACGGGCCCGAAAAGTTCTTGGACAGTGAGGACAGGGAATGAGTGTTGTGCCAAGGAGGGAATCTCCTGCAGTCACCTTTCTGTCCATCCTTTTCTTAATTAGTCTTGCTTTTCTGTTTGCTTCACATGTAGCCGCGCCCTTGTGTAGAGTTGCACGCCATGCATTTCTGTCTTGAGAGGCAGCCTCCCAATTGATGTCATTCATCCCAAATGCTTTGAGCGAAGACTCGGTACTATGGATATCGCAGATCTGTGGCCTTGATTTCAATGATAAATGCCGTAAATCTGGGAAATATATGGCCTTTCTGCCATATTTTATGATTTTCAAGCTTGTTCTCTCCTCTTGAAAAAAAAAAAAATTTGATTTCAACTGTGGGTTGTATTCATCCAGCAGCAATCAACTGTCACGCTTCAGTGCAACATGATTGTTTAACTTTTCCTTTTTTATGCTTCCCTATTGTGATTTTCTTTGTTATTAATATATAGTTTCAGAACAGGATAAATGTCCATGCTGTAGGTACTTAGGAAATAGCTGAGTTAAGCAATAATGTGAATATTACAGGCAGTCATGATGCTGGGAATAATCTAATATCAATGTTGACACCTTCTATTTGTAGCTTTCATTGACAACTGTATGGGACACAGTCAAAGCACAAGTTGAAGCGGACCCAAGATTTGTCAGTTATACTGATAATGAAAAGGTAAGTTATAAGTTGGATTATTATCACATCACATCCATGTTCTCATATTTTCTGCTCAACATTTATATGAGCGTTGAATGGCAAGTAGTGTCAGTTCTGTGCTAGTTAACCAGACTTCTAGTATGTCTGGTGTGCCTCTCTTGAGTATCTGTGGCAAGTTAAGTAGCTAAAACAGTAGTATAAGTAACCAACGTAATTGCATATCATTCTTACAATGTTTTGACTAATAATAAGTTCAATGTATAATAAAGAAATTGTTTAATTTTATTTCCCTAATATAGCCAGAACATTTTTTGGTTCATTGGTGAACAACAAATTTGTGGTGTCTGGTGTGATGCTTTTAGAATGAAAATCCAGCTTTCCACCATGTTTCATTGTCTTTATCTGTTTTATTCAACAGCATTATTCGTTATGTTGTGTTAGTTTACAGCATAGCTATGACGGGCGCCACCTTGGTGTAGCAGCTAGAGGCTCAGAACCGGATTTATTGTTCTTGAAAAATTTTCCTGGCTCCCGTGTTGACCCAGCCTCGAGTGGGTACCAGATACAGTCATGCGAAGTAAAGATGGCCGGCATAATTTTGATCACACCATCAAGTGCCATCTAGTCTATAAAATATAGTGTTAGCGCTACATACCCAATACGCCTAAAGGCGTGGAAGCAGGTCCTTTTCTTTTTACTTATGATGATTCTTAAGCCTATTGTTTGTTTGTTACATTCATCTTAGCAGGGCATATATTATCTAGCTTAGAATGCTGTGGGTGTTAGGATATTTAATTGTAACAGTGTGGGAACATCATCTGCTTCTGGTTCATCTACAGATAAATATCCTCATACCCTTTGTGTTACTGGGGCCCTTAAGGAAAGCACAGAATAGTTACGACTACGCTTCGTTCCAAATATTTAGATTACCCAGTATGGCTGTATTTTTAGGTATTCCTCTGTAGAGCCACATCTGAGGGTGTACAGGATTGTTAGCTTTTTTTTTTTTTAACTGAGTGTCCAGTTTGCCACTATGATCAGACTGCAAGTACAGCAAGTTGAAAGTTGTGAGGCCAAACAAGAGCTCTGTGCAAGAAGCCAAAAAAAAAAAAGAATAATCCAACACAGAACTGGTGTTATCAGCTGTTATACGCTGCAGAATTGACTAAGGTGTCTGAGCACTTATGGGCTGAATAGTTCTTGCCCTGAGCAAGGTCTGTCGACTAACGTCAATTAGTGTCCAGGTTTCAAAGCAATGTTTTAAAACTGCGACAGTAACAAGGATTTTTAGCAAGCAGTTAGAATTGTATAAATCAGGGCACTAACGTGATAACATATTGTTGAATAAATTATCTTCACAAATGGATGTCTAAAAATAAGTATTGCAGGGAATTACTAAGACTTTTCATAAAAACATCAGACCCGTTTAAAAAAACAAACAAGATAAAATAATAGCTTTTTTTGGTAGAACTTTAAGATCTTATTTTTCTATTTGTGATTTGTATTCTTTGTTAACTAGAAACGTGACAGGGATTATGCCATGTTTATGCACAAGAAGTTTTTGAAGGCCAAGAAAGAATTTCGAGAACTGCTAATGGAGACAAAAAACATTACACATGAGTAAGTGATTTATAACCATTTGCTTGGAAGTCATAGTGAGCCAATGTAATCTGTCATTGTTATCATAACAGTGGACATTTGTATTCATTGATTAACTAGATTCAACATATAACACTCTAGAGGCATCCATATGTGCTGTGTCTCCTGATAACAGAATGTAGGAATTCAGATTGCTTATGGCTTCTGTGGTGAACCTATTGTGAAAACACCTACCCTGTCCTGTGATCATATCTGCTACTGCCATAAATCTCAGCTACTGTATTTGTCAGTGTATAAGACACTTCCTTGTCTAAGACACCCCCCCCCCCCCCCAAATTGAAATAAATGTTCTCCCCATGTGTGAGTTCCGGGGCTGGGAAAACAAGAACAGACCCACTGCCTCCCTAACAAGCATGTCATAGGAGTAGACTAATTGGGGAGATCCTTCAGAATTGGATTGCATCTGCCGAAAGGTAAGGAACCAAGAGTCAGTATATAAATAAGCCAGATCTATCAAATGAATGTTCAAGCAACACTCAGGCTCTGGAACAGCACACTTCCGGAGGTGGATTAACAGCCAGAACTTTCTGCTGGAGTTTACAGCTAGTGAACATGAAGAAAAAGAAAGAAATTTTCTATTTAAAAAAACTCATATTTTCCCATTTAGAACATCTGCTGAGACAGCCACTGCCTTATGGTTTGTTCCTCCCATCAGTGGAGGTCCCAAAAAAAATGTTCTATTACCTATTGCCATGTTCTTCAGCATATTTTATCACTTGGAATTTAAAATGCATGGTGTAGGAGTGCTGCTTGCCATCTTTTCCCATATCGGAATTGTGATCGCGTAAACAGACCTGTGAACATTTCTCCCCACGGACTCATTCATGATCACAACGTTATCGCTCAATTATGGGAAATTTCAAGATCTTAGAAGGAAAAAACTAAAATGCAGGAAACTGAAAAATAATAGTGCATTTAGGCCTGTTTTCATTGTATGAGACGCAGCTTAATTTTACTGCCTATTTTGGGAACTAGAAAAGTACATCTTATACACTGACAATACACAAACAAATACAGTAGTTTCAGTTTCATTTTTCCACAAAAGTACCAGCTCAGAATGGTCTGACAAGGAAGAATAAACCTATACAGAATAGTACAATAAATAATATTAAACCCCCCCCCCCCCCTTCCCCTTTCCAGAAACACAGGGTGCTATTACTAATCACAAATTGTCTTAAAAAAAGATGCCCATACTCACTTCAAAGTGTGTGTTACAACAGCACTGAACAACTTATGCCTTAAAAAAGATGTCAGTCCTGCAAATAGTTGTGTACTGCTGAAAAAAAGCCTTATAGGTTTTTAGCTGATAAAGGCTTTCTGGCTGCAACATATTTTATTTTTTGTAATTATGTTTTATTGACAAGATGAATAGTTGTGCTTACCGTTTGAATAAAACATAATCTTTATCAGTACGCAGAACATCAAGAATAATATGATTATAATTTAAGAATTGGCAGCAAGTGATGACCGAAGAATTGATAAGTGATGGTTAAAGAATTGACAAGCAGTGACTGAAGAATTGATAACCAGTGATGACTGAAGAATTAACAAGTGATGACTGAAGAATTGATAACCAGTGATGACTGCAGAATTGACAAGTGATGACTGAAGAATGGATAACCAGTGATGACTGAAAAATTGACAAGTGATGACTGAACAATTGATAACCAGTGATGACTGAAGAATAGACAAGTGTTGACTGAAGAATTCATAACCAAAAATGACTGAAAAATTGACAAGTGAAGACTGAAGAATTGATAACAAGGGATGATTGAAGAGTTAGTGACTGTTGATGACTGCACAATTGACAAGCAGTGATGAGAGAAGCATTGACAGCCAGTAATGACTTGAGAATTGACAAGCAGCAGTCAAAATGTATGCTAAGATCATAGAAAAAAGGCTGAGACCATTGATAGAGTATCAACTTTCAGAAGCACAGATGGGCTTTCGACGAAACAGAAGTTGCACAGATGCCAATTATACATTGAGACAACTATGAGAGAGGGCAATAGAACATGATAAGACATGTTTGTTGACATTTATAGACCAAGAAAAAGCCTTCGATAGAGTCGACCGGAATATGTTGTGGGAATGTTTGGGGAAAAAAGGAATCAGCAGTCATCTCATTAATATTTGCAAAAGCCTGTACACATGTAGTAAATGCTGCATAAGATCGAAGGCAGGGTTGTCAAGAACTTTTATATTGAACTCTGGTGTGCGTCAGGGCTGTGTACTATCGCCGCTTCTTTTCATAACATGGATACCATATGTAGCGAAACGAACTTTAATCATGAAGAAGATATTATAGAATTACGACCAGGCACTCATAGCAGAAAATACAGAGTGCCTACAGAATCACTAAATCAAATTAGTAACAAAGGGGTGGAATATAATATGAAAATAAACACTACGAAGACAGAGACAATGATGATAGGAAGACATAAAGACAATTTAGAAATTAAAAAACAACACTCTGAAACAAACAGAGGAATTTTAGTATTTGGGAGCAATTTTTACATCTGACAGAAAACTGGACAGAGAAATTAGCTCCAGATGTGCCAAAGCTAATCAAGTAATGGGTCAACTTTCCCTGTTGACACAAGCAGATACCTCGGAGCACTAAAGTGAATCTTATCAGAACTATTTTTTTGGCCAACACTATGCTATCAATGCCAAACGTGGACACTCACATCCTCCAGTGAAAGTAAAATTGTGACAACAGAGATGAAATGCCTTAGAAGAGCTGCAGGAGTTTCAAGGTAAGACAGAATACGAAATCATGAAATCAGACGAATGCTAGGAATAAAGCCAGTCTTACAGGTCATCAAAGAACAACAAATGAAGTAGTCTGGACACCTAACAAGAATGCCCTGGTACTATCCGCCACAGCGAGCCACGCTAAAACGTTACAACGGGTATAGAGCGAGTGGAAGACCTCGTAAAATATGGAGTGATGGCATTAAGAACAGCCTTACAGAAATGAACATCAGTCTTAATAGTGCTCTCGACAGAGCTCATCAACGAACATTACATCTCCCCCCGACACTTTGATGAGGTACAAGGTGGAAGAGAAGAAGAAGAAGAAGAAGCAGTGACCCAAAAAAAAAATTGGTGGCTGGTGGTGACTGTAGAATTTAAAAGTGATAACTGAAGAATTTGTGACTAGTCACTGAGGAACTTGATACTTAAAAAAAAAAAAAAATGTGTGTGTGTACACACACGCATGCACGCGCGCACACACACACACACACACACAATGTGTGTGTAAGTTGTTTTAATAATTTTTTTTTTTTTCTTCATCTTTACAGAGCCAAAGCAATGCTGGAGAAAGGAAGCATTACCATGAAAACTATTGAAGCTTTTCTTCAGGTGAGTGTCATGTGATGTTTACTTGTGTTTTATTATCCTATTAATTCAGTGTTTTTCCCTCCAGTTTGTGATATTTCAGTATAAAGCATAGTAAATGTCACATGATGAAATTGTTTGCACCTGATTTTTGTTTTCTTTCACCAAGTAATATTACAGAACCGCCTGATTTTGTACACTTGGAAACTTCACCTATATAAACTTCTTGAGCTGGCGCTTCTAGATCAGATGTCAGTAACTCTTTGAGTCCCAAGGAACATATCATACAATTATAGGTTCCTACCTAGAAGCCCAGTGAACGCAAGATGTGCCAATTTTACATCTCTCTTGACTACACCTTGGGCTTCTGATGCAAAACCACCTTGGACTCAAAAAGTTTGAAGTTATCAAACCAAAAGAAATATGGAATAGTCGGCTTCACATTATCACAATCACAGACGACAAGTGAACATTGTGTTGAAAGCCCTCATCAGCGCATGATGTGAATAGACAGTGTTATAATCACAAAAAAAGAATCCACAAAATAACTGAGGCTTTGTGTTCCAAAAAAAAAAAACACCCACAT
The DNA here is from genome assembly GCA_905116865.2 of Candidula unifasciata. NCBI lineage: Eukaryota > Metazoa > Mollusca > Gastropoda > Stylommatophora > Geomitridae > Candidula > Candidula unifasciata. Next base: position 230,906 of record CAJHNH020008334.1, on the reverse strand, counting down.
GACTGTCTGGCCTCTTGAAGCTCTGAGGCACATGTGAATGCAGGAAATCTATACTGGCCAGAAAAAAAGGAAGGCTTTTCTTGTAGAAGTAGTAAGAAGTATGACACGGTGTGGAGAAAGCTCCAGAATTGGCGCCTGAAATGTTAGAACTTTGTACAATGTAGGAAAAACGATGGAAGTAAGTAAGGGAAATTAAACATTTGTAGAATTATTATGTTCCCAAAAAAAAAAAGACGTGAAAGACAAGCGGTAACTGACAAATATTAATGATGATGCTTTGGTGTACCCACAAGATAGACACCGGGAGCAGGTTGCTGAGGGTCCTCAAACAGAACTTGATTGCATAAGTAGATGGTGTGTTGAAGCGGAAGCAGTCGCCAGTGTGTAAAAGTAAACAGCGTCATTGTTTTTCGCTGAAAAATTATATTATACTGTGTTCGGAGATCATGGAGAAAACTTTAACAGTAAAGTACCCAGGAGTGTGGTTTGATCATAACCTTGTTTTTCATGGGCATTTAAACCATCTGATAGTGAAGGAAAGGGGAAGTTTGATGGGGCTAAGGATAATGGCTGCAGCAAACTGTGAGCAGCGCCACCTTGCTTTGTTAAAACCAGGTTCTGGTACTTTCTGTAATTGAGTATGCTCTGGCGATTCTGATTTGTAGCTGCACACAAATAAAGAGACTAGATTGGCTACAGAGTGAGGCATTGTGCACCATGATCTTCGAACCATGGAAGTAAGAACAGCGATGTGCCGTGCACATGCGTATCTACGCGTCAACGTCGATGGACACCATCCATTGCAGTTTGATTCACAGAAAGAAGGCTAGTAGGTTAAAGAGAATAAAATCTTGGATGGGTCAGGCGGAGGACATTATTTAACAGGTTTGTTCAGTTGAGGACATAAAATCTGGTGAGGAATGGATATGAGTACCAGCAGAGTGGTGTAATCCTTTTCAGTCTGCATAAAACTGGACAGAGACTGCAAACAACAAAATCCATTCGGTAGTTTGAGGTGGAAGTTCAAGCCTTAATTCTTGAGAATTCTACCGATGGAGGTGCAGTTATTTACACTGATTGATCTTTCCTTTGATGCATACAAAGTTCATGGACTTTCACAGATTCTTATTTGAGGGAGAATAGTACAAGAAGACAGCAGTGCTTTTGCCTTACTACAAGTAGCCTAACTATGGAGATGATGGTAACAAAAGCAATGATGTGGCTCAAAAGACAGTATTTTTCCCATTTGCACTTTTTAAGTGACTCCATAAGCATGCTTAAGAAGATCAAGACAGGATGGGTTCAGAGACAGTGGTTGAAGTCACTGAGGAAATCACGTCTGGCAGGAATCAGTTTTCTTTTTGTACCAGGGCGCTGTGGAGTAAGAAGGAAGAAACAAGCGGATTGGCTTGCTGGCAGGGCCTTGGTAGGTACAGGACAAGCAGTAGACCGGGCCTATGTTGTCAGTGCTCTCCAGGAGGTAGGGCGGGTAAATGATTTCGGAGACTACGCTGTGTCGACAACATTCAACAGGCTACAAGAACTTCAGGTCAAAAGAGGTATTGCCAGACATGAACACTAAACTGGCAGCCAAAGAAGAACAGTGAACCAACGTTGAACTGGTGTTATCAGTCGCCACATGTTGAGGGACAAACTGAAGATGGTATCTGAGCACTTATGGACTTGTCGGATGTGCAGTGAGGATAATCTATCGACTAACTAACTAACTTGTTGCACTGCAGCTCCTCCAGGAGAGGACAGATTCAGGAACACATTTTTTTTCTTCAGGAACATGTTTTTTTTTTTAAATAATGCAAAATACTAGGTTACTTACCATCTGTGCTGTTACTATCAGGTTTTGTTTGTTTGTATATCCACAGAAAGACCAGAGGTATACCACTCTTGACTGTGTGAGTGAACAAAGAGAACAGATGATTCGTGCCTACATCAATGAATTGAGTGAGAAAACGCAGCCATCTCTTACATGATTGATCTCCTCTTGCTCCAGTTTAAGAATCAAGAGACTCCAGCTTGTAGTGTGTTTAGTTATTGTTGTATTATTACAAATCTGGACTTGCCAGTTATTTTTTCTTTCTTTCTTGTTCACATAAAAATGTGTAAGGAGCTAGGACATGAATGCAGAGCAGTTTAAAATGGCTGTTGTAATTTTGCAGAAGTGCAGGAGCTAATAAATGTTTCTATTTTTATGGTAATTTTGGAGTTTGTATTTGTAATACATAATTGTTAATGCATGTGTTAACAAACACTAGAGCTCAGTTAGACCTAATATGAACACCATAGTTGTTTATATTATTGGATAAAGAATATGTCCTTTCTTTACAAAAAAGCAGTAGTAATCCTATTACCACAAGCAAAGTTTTAAATTTTCTGAAATTTACTCAGCACTGTCTGCAGTGGCAGCCGTGGTAGTGTAGCGAATATTTGATTGCCTGCTGACCCGAAGGTCTTGGCTTCAGATTCGCACAGAGGCGAAGTTATTTAAAAATTGACCTTGGCTTCAGGTTGACCCAGCTCTCAATAGGTACCAGGTAATGTCCTGGGAAGTAAAGGTGGCCAGTAGGATGTTGACATCACTCACCGACTTCCGATTTGTTTATAAAAATAGGAGTCATGCGTCATATGCCTGATGTAGGTGAAGTGGATCCTCAATTAACTATCTGTATTATTATTGATTTCCATTGTATACAGTATACAGGGTCAACTCAGCTTTGAGTGGTAGCAGGTACAGTCCTGAGAAGTAAAGGCAGCCGGCGTGATGCTGACCACATCGCTTACCAAGTGCCGTTTGGTCTATCAAATTTAGGTCTAGCTCATATAATCCCAATAGGCCTGAAGGCATGTAAAAGAGTTCTTTACTTCACTTATGGTATACAGGTAATGATGAAATTGTGCTCTGTGGTTTACCAGTCTGATAACAGCAATTGTAATGGGCCTATTGAAGTTGTGACAGTAAAATTAATGACAGGATTTATGTTGATTCAGAGAATGTCTGTCCCCTTTATTCAGAACTGTTGGAAACCTTTTACTATCATTACTTTTTTTTAAATAAAAGTAGCCACTGACAGTTTCATATGACTGGTTTTTTGGCCAAACTTTGTAAATATACTTAGTCTCAAAATAAGTAATCTTGTTTGTGCAGAATGAAGCTGGCTGGTTCAGTGAAAATGAAATACATAATAGTTTTAAGAAAATGTCTGCCCCTGTTGCCAAGCATTCTCTCACAAAAACACACATTTTCCCCGTTCTTAAATACTAAAGACATGTCATTGTTATAAAGACAGTCCACGTTATCAGTATATCCCTTTTTATATGCACATGACTAATGAAAACCTTTACAGACTCAGTACTTGACTTTTTTCCCTAGAATCCTGAAAACATTGTAATCCTGTTTTTCTGTTGGCATTCTTGAGTAGGAGAATGATTTTTTTTTTTTTGTCTATGAAAAACATCTACATTTTTATTTTGCATTTAAATGTTATCAAAATTGGATTTTTAAGATCATGTGACGTTACTGATATAAAATAAAGATGGTGTTTATTTTGACTGTCTTGTGAATTTTCCACTCAAATGTGCACAGTGTTGCAGTATTAGGGTTAGTTGTGTATCCTTTACAGGATGTTGCAGAACCAACCCCAATAGCCACTGGTTGTTGTGTGGTTTTTCTAGGCAAATTTACGTCCAGTAGTTTGCCATTGCTTTCTGGACGGTCGGCTTTCTTGATACCACTGTCGAAACCAACGCAAGGCACATGGCCCGCAGCTGGGATCAAACCCGGCATTACGAAGCGTTCGCATCGACTTAGCCACAGAGCCAACGTGTGGCAGTATACAAATATGATATTGTAGAAAGATACATGAAAGCGTGCTGAAATTACTTTAGACAACTAGAGGGAGTAATCTGATTGTTTTGACAAAAATAAAGAAAGACAAAGACACGCTAGCTAAAACACCAGGAGGAGGCACAAATCATTCTGAGAAGAAAATATGAAACATATTCTTTTAAATCTTACCTTAAAAGAGCAGTTGTTTACAACACCTGCCAAGTGCCGATTGGTCTATAAAACATAGATCTAGCACTATAGATCACTAAATATGAAAGGACAAAATTATTAATGCGGTTTTCATACCAGCCTTGTGCTACGAGTGTCAGACTTGTACATTGACTAAAGAACGAGAAAGACATTTAAACTCTGCAAAATGAGATGTTTGAAAAGGTTGTGACCAATACTAGAAGTGATCATTTGAGAAACGAGAAATCAAAAGAACTATTGGAAAAAAATATAATGAAATTCATAGAAAAACAAAGACCAGAATGGTTTGGCCTTTCACTAAAAATGAATCCAATGATGCCAGCAATGAGAGCATACAACATATAAGTAGAAACACCAATAGATGGGAGACGACCAAGAAGAATATGTATTGAAGGAGTCACCGATACTTGAGACTTCATAAATATCATCACAGAATACCGGGCAACCGAGGCAGATTAGGTGAGATGGACATTTAATCAGAATGTTACTGGCACCATTAGTATCGGAACTGTTCACTGACTACTGAAGATGGGGACAGAGCGCTAAGGGAATGCTCCGTGTGCTGTGATGTCGATTCTTTAATCAAATCAAACAGGACTAGATCTCCGATTCCGGTTCCTTTTAAGAAAAAATTTAAAGTTCGACTACTTTCAGACTGCTGCTAGCTAGCCGAGGCAGCTAACAGTCTCCGCCTATATTTGTGGTCTGGGTTATTTGCGCCACTTTTGTGACTAATTTCTAGTATTTGCGCTGTCTCTAGGCTTAATGCTTCCTTTCAATTTCTTTCCTTCTCTTTCTTGGTGTTTCTTCTTGGTTTAATCTCCTTCCGTTTTGGCCAGGTGTATTTCGTAGGGGAGCGAGCTTTTTTACACAACGTCCTTTGGACCACTATTTATAGTTTTAAAATTCTGAGTATTTTATTTGGCCAAAAAAGTACTGAAAACAGTTTTTGATTTTGGATAGTTCCAAAATGAGAAAATATTCCGCGTGTGACCATAGTGGTCTTATAGTTGTCTTCCTGCAATAAGAGCAGGTTATGTCGTGGATATGTGTGTAAAATGTTAGGTGGAGCCTCAAAGCAGTTCTATTCTTCATTTGTTATTGTGTGATTCGGTTTGGGTTGGCAGCTAGGGTCCTGTGTATGTAAATAGACTAGGTCTCATAGTGGTCAATACTTATCTAACCCTCTTCGAGATCATACAGAGAATAAGTTTTTTTAAACCTTGAAGGGTGTGGGGGGGGGGGGTGGGGGGGGGGCAGTGCTGGCAACATAGGGTTGATAGCATCGATTTTTCCTTTGGAGTGCACCTGCCTGAGAGGCCAGGAATCAACTAACTGCACATATGTTCAGTGAAGACGGCTTAAAGCGATCTCGGATGTTGTGAATTTCTGTTGTGCAAAGAACAATTTTTTGTTTATCCCGGACAATTTTTCTTGCTTAAACTGTTATCTGGATAAAATGAAATTCTTATAAGAAGAATCGTTTCTTAGGTCCCTGAGGAGTTCTCATTAGCAGGTCTACACTGTAAAAAATATATCCTTGGGAACACCTAAAGAACCTTGACCAAATCTAACTTGTCATGCATAAATTGACCTCTAACAGGATGTTCCTAAGGATGCATTCTTCAAGCATGAATTGAAGAACACCGATTTATATCATCCCCAAGAAAAATGCTGAATACTTTCAACAACGCGCTGTATAAGACACTTGCTATATCATGGCGAGATTTGTCTCCAGCGAATGTAAGCAGAAGAGCAGGAATGCCAACAATGTACTCGCTACCTAGGCAAAGACATTGTGCTGGCTGGGACAAGTCTCCCTTATGGCGAATGGACGCATTCAAAGGATCTTCTGTTTAGTAAACTGGACACAGGATAAGATCTACAAGAAGGCCAATGCTACGCACATGCTAACTTGAATTGAAGATCCGCTGCAGACTCTTGTGGAGGCAGATAGTGAAAGATCGACTGTCGCGGTTTGTAAGAGGCCAAACGCAAGAGGCTATAGAGAGGAGGCGTCTGAGAATAAACGAGCCTGATTATAAACAAATGAATCAGTGAATGAAGAAATGACATCATTACACTCAGGGCATTCATAGACGTGCCCCGTCACCTTCTTCAATAACCAAGGAAGAGTTGACGTGTTATTAGTACTGATTGCAACCTGATTAAAAGTTATCCTCCGTTAATGTTTAATATAACCCAGAACCTCTACTCAACCCTCCCCCATTGAATTAGTGTAGGGATTGCCTATCTGTTCTTTTTCATCGTACATTATATAAAGAGTAGCAAGATTTTTTTGTGGACGAGACTTTTATTCCCGTATCGGACTGTACAGTCATAGCAGACGCCGTTCCCAAATCCAGGCTGGTGGTTGCCTACATCCAGTTTCATAAAGCCTGTAGTCCTGTACTAAAAACAACATAAAAGATGACTAGAAAGCTAAATGGAGGGAATGGAAAAGACGCACACGTATACAACCGAACGTTTCGATCAAAGTTTTTTTTAACGGAGTACTGAATATACAACAGACTGGAAAGCTCAATGGACAAAAGAACATAGTTTCTAAAATCCCAAGGATCTATCTAATATAATATAATCAGTCTGTCTGTATGCATACGTGTCTACCTGTGCGTTTGCGGGTGCGTCTCTTTGTGTCTGTGGGTGTGTATCTATGTATGTGTGTTTGTTTGTGTGTGTGCGTGTATGACTGTGTATGTGTCTACATGTGTATCTGTGTGTATGTGTCTGCATGTGCCTGTGAATTTGTCTGTGTGTTCTACGTGTATGCGGCTGTGTGTGTGTCTTTGTGTGTGTGTGTGTGTGTGTGTTTGTATGTGCCTGTGTGTATATATGTGTTGGTGTGAATGCCTGTGTATACGTGCGTCTCTGTGTGTAAATATATATGTGTCTCTGGGTGTGTACATGTATGTGTGTGTGTGTGCATGTATGTATGTATGCGTCTGCGTGTGTGTATGTGTCTGCGTGAGCATCAGCGTGTGTCTGCAATTATGTGTCTATGTGTGTCTGCGAGTGTGTCTGTGCGTGTGTGTGTGTCTAAGTGTGTTTGTGCATGAATGTGTGTGAGTCTGAGGGTTTTTGTGTGTGTCGCATATAAGTGTATGTGTGTTTGTGTCTGCACGGGTGTCTGTTTGTGTGTGTGTCTGCGTTTGTTTCTATGGGTGTGTTTGTGTGTGCATGTGTGTATCTCTATGTATGTATGTGTGTGGAATGTGCCTGTTTGTGTGGGTAGGTAGGTATATATGTGAGTGAATGGGATGTGTTTATGTGTGTGTAGGTATGTGGGCGTGTAGATATGCGTGTTTAAGTGAGTGGGTTGGCGTGTGCGTGTGTGTGTATATGTCTATGTGTGTCTGTGGTGTATATGTCTATGTGTGTGAATCTGTTTGTATATTCTGTGTGTGCGTATGCATGTATATGTGTCTACGTGTGCATGCCTGCCTGTGCGTTTCTGTGTATGTGTCTGCGTGTGTTTGTATTGTATTATGTGGGTGTGTATTTTTGTATATGTATCTATGTGTGTTTGTGCGTGTGTGTCTGAGTGTAGGACTGTGTGTATGTGTCTGTATGTGTATTTGTGTGTATATGTCTACATATGTCTGTGCGTGTGTTTGCTTGTCTGTGTGTTTTACGTGTATGTGGCTGTGTGTTTGCCTGCGTGTGTGTTTGAATTTGTGTGTCTTTGTTGTGTTTGTGTGTGTGTCTTTGTATGAGCCTGTGTGTATATGCGCGTCTCTGTGTGAACATTTCTGTGTATGTCTCTGTGTGTGTTTGTCTCAGTGTGTGTGTCTGTGTGTAGTGTCTTTGGGTGTGTCTACATGTGTGTCTGCGAGAGTTTATGAGTTTATGTGTGTGTGTGTGCCTGTGTATATGTATGTCTGCGTATGTGTCTGTGAGTGTGTGTCTGCGTATATCTGTGTATGTGCCTGTGTGTATGAATGTCTGCGCGTGCTTCCGCGTATGTGTCTGTGTGGATGTGCCTGCGTGAGCATCAACGTGTGGTGTGTGTGTATGTCTGCGATTATGTGTGTGTTTGTGTCTCCGAGTGTATATGTGTGCGTGTATCTGTGTGTTTGTGCATCTGTGTCTGTCCGCGTGTGTAAGTCTGCATGTGTGTGTATGCCGGTTTGTGTGTGTGTGACGCATGTGTGTGTCTGTGTATCTGCGTGTGTGATTGGGTCTGTTCGCGTATGTCTTTTTGTCTGCATTTGTTTCTGGGTGTGTCTGTGTGTGCGTGTGGGTATGTAGGTATGTATGTGGGTGAATGAGGGTGTATTTATGTGTGTGTGAAGGTATGTGGGTGTGTTTAAGTGAGTGGGTGGATGTGTTTGTGTGCGTGCGCTATTGTGTACTTATTTTTTTTTATATGCATATTATCATATGAATATAACATGCTTTTTGATAAAATACAGCTGCAGTGTGAAAGACGAGTGTTTGGAAGGGCCGAATGTAAGACGGGCCTGCGTGCCCGATTTGTGATCCTTTGAAAATAAAGTTCGTTCGTTCATTCTGTCTGTTTGTCGCTGCTTAATACTGATATTCGTCACAGGCACGGTTAATGATCAGTTTTCGGAATAGTACGTGCTGAATGGAGGGTGGCATTGTTGAGTTACAGCAAGATATCTTCTTCTTCGCGTTCACTGGTCGTAAACTCTACCGGAAACTTCTGGTTGTTTGTCCACCTCTGGTCGTTAGTCGTGTTCCAGAACCTGAGTGCTGCGTGTACATCCATATTACAAATCTTGTGACGGTATTTGATCTTCCTGCATTCTATCGAGATGCGGTCAAACCACTTGATCTGCTGTTTCTCGATGAATCCACAATTTGTCTGAAAGTATCAATTCACTCGATCTCGGAGAGTTAAGTTAGCGGCTTTTTTCAGGCATCTCCTGATGCATGATGATTTGCGTAAATGCTATTAAGATAGTGTCCGTGTTTGGCACCGTAAGCTTAATGTTGGAATGAACATGCTGTTTATAATCCGTTTCTTTACCTGTTTTAGCAAATGTTCGTTAATTAGGGATGTATTGTGTCGTTAAATTGCCCTTCTCCCATTTTTATAAGATGTGTGTTTTCAAAACGAGGGCATCATTGTTGTGAATTTTGGTTTGACATATCAAGGCAAAACTGTTGGCCAAGAGAAACATCAGTCCAAGCCACGAACTTTACCGGTCGCTGAGTGAATTACAAAAGACATTGAAGTTCATACTAGAGACACCATTGCAGATATAGAGATATAGATAATATATTTCAAGCGAACGAAAGTGAAAGAAGAAGTGAACGTTTGGTGTATATAGTATGCAGTACTCTGTAGATTTGTAGACTTAAGTACTATAGTATAGTACTAAACTTGGATTGTGTACTCAACTGTACTGTACATATATTTTATAAATAAATAAATGACGATAGTTAAGCTACTGATGTTCATATTTGTAACCCCCATGTGTGTTCCAGAGAACCATTGTAGGGGAGGAAAGAATAGACACATTGCCTCCCCACTTTAGATGACTACTCGAAATGATGCTTGGCCAGTTTATGTCTGTCACAATCTAAAGCATATACAATATTAGATGACTACTCGAAATGATGCTTGGCCAGTTTATGTCTGTCACAATCTAAAGCATATACAATATTAGATGACTACTCTAAATGATGCTTGGCCAGTTTATGTCTGTCACAATCTAAAGCATATACAATATTAGATGACTACTCTAAATGATGCTTGGCCAGTTTATGTCTGTCACAATCTAAAGCATATACAATATTAGATGACTACTCTAAATGATGCTTGGCCAGTTTATGTCTGTCACAATCTAAAGCATATACAATTTTAGATGACTACTTAAATTAGAGGTTTCCTTCGAAGTTGGAAGTATACCTCCCTGAGAGGCGATGAGTCAGAAGTCTGCATGCCATTTAAATGAGCCAGATCTGTAAAACGGATGTGCATGCACAATTCAAGTTCTGGAACAAAAACTCAAGTCCAAAAATGCACGATCAATCAGATTAAAGACACCAACAACAGGTCAAGCAGATGTAACAGTAGAGACACACAAAAATTAACAAATTTGTTTACTTATTTAGATAGTAATTTTGATAGTCAGAGAAAAAAAGGAAATTATGACTCACAATCGCAAATCATTGGCAGGTTTTAAAACCTTGAATAAAATATGGAACAATTGAGTGATTTTAAAACCTAGTTACATATTTAGTTATTTCAGTTTTAACATATGTTAGGGACAGTTGGATAAGCCCTACCACATGGAATGAAAGTTAAATGCATTTGAAATATAATTCCTGGGAAAAATGGTGAATATAAAATCGGGTGAATTCAAGAGGGGTGAAGAGAAAAGAGAAATATCTCAGGAACAACTAGTATCAGCAGTTATAAGAGAATGAAGGTGGTGGTATATTGGACACATTCTGGGATGAAATGAGTAGAGAGTTACCAGACAGACACTCCAGTGGTGGAAATAAAGTGACTGAGGAAATGGGAATGTCCAAGTGAAACCCTAAAACAAATGTGGATGAGAGAAACCAAGAATGTTGGATTGGATTCCATCCATATTATTAAAGGGATTGCACAGGATAAAAGGGAATGTAAGAATAGATCTTGAGCTCTATGTGACATTAAATGGCACAAACGGGCAATGGTATGATAATGCTAGGGATAAACTTTGACCGCAACACGTCAGATAAATATCACATGACACCATTGTATAATAATCTGTCTTCTTCTTTAACTCTTTCAGGACAACATTTTTTTCTGGGGTTTGGACAGTATTAATTTTGAGCTGTATTTCTTTACTGCAACATGACAAAGCTAAAAACTTC
>CAJHNH020008334.1:0-217500 GCA_905116865.2 Candidula unifasciata | reverse complement strand
CTGGGGCATCTGGGTATCAAGATGCAAAGATGTTGCCATGACACTGATGCTACACAATGTCTTACTAAACTATTCGGCAAGCTAACCTTGACAACACATGCACCAAGAATTCAGACGCAGTTGCAAATATTGCAACTATGTTGTGAGCAAGCTTTTGCCTCGACTACAAGTAGTCTATACAGATAGCTCTGTGTTAAGGGGCATACAAAGTGCATGGGGGTTCATAGTAAAGTCGAATGGACGTCGCTTAATGCAGCGAAGCCTTGCATATATTAGATCACAAAGTTTAGTTTGAGAATGGAGGTGGAGGCAGACTCTGCTGCCTTTCGCTGGCTTGAGAATCAGCTGTACACACATGCCATAATTGAAACTGACTCACAAAGCATGTTGAGAAAGGTGAAGACAGGCATGCTTCATGCATAATGGCAAGCATTACTTCAGAGGTCCCGGCTAGTTAGCATTCTTTGGATATTTTCTCCAGGTCATGCCGGTGTGTTGGGAAATGAGCAGGCATATAGACTGGCTGGTTCTGCACCACTTGGTGGTGAATTGATGTATGACAAGCTAGATATTGTGAGGGTCTTTTGAGAACAAGTGAATAGTGTGGATGCGCAGATAGATCATTATGGTTTGAAGAGAATGGCGCTGCGAGGAGTTACCAAGGGATGTGGCCGACGCTCAGCATTCAGGGGAAGGATGAGACAAACATACGATCCGACGGCTACTGGTGACATCGGAATTGGAACTCTTCGCTTGTTGCTGAAAATGGGGACGGAGCACTTATGGGAGTGTCCCGAGTGCTGTGATGTTAATTCTTAATTCAATATTTAACATTCTACAAGTAGTCTGGTCATGGCGGTGTTGGCGGTAACAAAAGCAATGATGTGGCTAGAGACACAGCAGTTTTCTCCTGCATGCTTTCTAAGTGATTCCATGAACATGCTTAAAAAGAGAGAGATAGGATGGATTTAAAGAAAATATTTGGAGGCTCTGAGGAAATCTCGTCCGTTAGGATTAGTTTGATTTTTGCGCCAGGATACTCTAGGGTAAGATGGAATGAATAAGCAGACTGGCTTGCTGACAGGGTCACAGTGGGTACAGAAAAAACAATGAACCCTGCGGACATTCTCAATGCTGTCAAGGAGGCAGGGCGAGAAGATGATTCAGGAAACAACCTTGAATCGGCAACACTCAAAAGACTACAAAAACTTCAGGTCAAAAGAGGTGACGCCAAACATGAACACTATTCATGTAGCCAAAGAAGAATTGTAATCCAACACAGTACTGGTGTTATTAGTCGCCGCACGCTGAATGGGTTTACATTACCTAACAAATGCAATTGAAGTAACAAATAGATGAACGATACATAATATGCTCAATATTAATCCAGTTTCCTTTATTTAGGAGTAAATCTCTGGCACCAATTGTGTGAATCTGTCTCTATAAAAATGGTTTGTCAGAATAATTCAAGATCTCCAGTTTTTAGAATTGATTGCTCCTTTTACATGGTCTTGTTTGGTTGTAAATATCTAACTTTAAAATATTTTTATAGAAAAACAACCAGCCAGAGTTACTTGAAGAAAAGGAACCAGAGCCAAAACCAGAACAGAAACCGGTCAAGTCAGGGCCAGTTGCCAGTACCTCGATACCTGGCACAGTTTGGTGGGTAGAATGCACCACAGATCTTCTTCTTCTTCTTTTTCAGAATTCTGAGCCCTTGAGGTTCATAGCTGCAGATATCACCTGCCACCATTCATCTTTCTGGTTGGCCTTCTCTTTCCAGTTGGAGACACCAAGTGTTTTAGATCTGTCCAGATATTATGTCACCATTGTCTTCTTGATCTGCCTTGTGACACCACAGACCTTACATATAAAATTAATACCTCATACAAAATGACAGTCTTAGAAAGCTAACACATTCACACCCACATTACAATGATAATCTTGATACTTGTTGTACTTATCGATATACAAGCACATCACACCAATCTGTTTGTGCTCCACCCCCTAATGCAGCAGCCATCTCAACATCTCCATGCTTATTGCATTCAGTAGGAGTTGATTGGCATTTCTTCTCTGTTTGCTCGATAGCTGGTTTCTGCATGCTTCTCATTGAATATATTTTTGTATATCTAATATGGTCATGGTGGCCTGGAAACAAATGGTAATGTAGGGAACAGTTCCTCATATTGATGCTGATCTCCACATATTCAAGACTTTTAAGGTGCATTGGCTGTGAAAGCACACAGGGCTGGAGAATTGGTTAGAGAAAGCGAGACTTTCGGGTGTGTCGCCAGGAGAGCCACATTCTGTAAATGACCTTCTGATTTATGATAATGATGACATTATATGTTTGCTTCAGGTTTGAAGTTTCAGGGGGGTTTTGAACAATGGATCAACATCATGGCACACGGGTAGTAACCCATAAGTGCTCCGTTCTTCTTCTAACTCAAGTCTGAGTCCAAAGAATCTCAGCATAGTGCACAGGGTCTGTAGCACCGGCGAGGATTCTGAAATACTTTGAGTAGAATTTTAACTGAAAATTTGGTTTCAGGTGCCTAATCTTCTTCTTCTTCTTCTTTCGTTCGCATGAAATAAATTGTCTATATCTGCAAAGCCGTCTCTTGTATGAATTTCACTGTCTTTTGTAATTCACTAAGCGGCCCGTAAAGTTTGACTTCCACAAGTGTCTCTTTTGGCCAAATGTTTTGCCTGAAAGCGTTGAATATGGGACAGTCTTGAAGGAAAAGATCTGTTGTTTCAGGTGCCAGTCCACAAGTACACATGGCCGATTGGCCAATCTTAAATTTGTTGTACATGTGGGAGCGAAGTCTATTGTGCCCTGTTCTAAGGCGAAGGATAATAACTTGCTCTGGTCTGTCCATAATATGGTAATCATCTTGTGCCAGTTTCGGTGGCATTCTGATTGATTTGATCATTCTCTTCTTCTGTTGATAAGAGGTATGTCAGGTTGTTCTTCAGTTGCACCTTCCTTAGCTAGTTTATCAGCTTTTTCGTTTCCGGGAACTCCACAGTGGGAAGGTATCCACTGCATTACTAATTTACAGCGGTTGCCTAGTTCGGATAATAGTGTCCGTATGCTTGGTAATTTTCCAGACTGGAGTGACTGAAGTACTGCTTTTGCATCTGTCAGGAATACCACTGGTTGTGAAAAATACCCTGTATTTAGTAGTTTCTCTACCGCTATCTTGATGGCTTGAACTTCTGCATCATAGTTGTGACAGTGCTTTCCCGTTGGTAATTTGGCTGTATCCCTGGTATTATTAGGATACTCAATGTACACTCCCGCACCTACGTTTCTGACTGCGCTTTCTGCTGACCCATCTGTGTAAACACGGACCCAAAGGTTCTGCGGGTATTCATCATCAAGTAAACTGAGGGTGGCTGTTTTGCGCTGCACACTGTTTTGTTCTTCCTTGTCAAATACCCCTTTCACTTCAGTCTTGATGTGTATTGGAAACTTATACTCCTCTCTCCAGGGGGTCCGTTCTGGGACAGCATTTAAGGATCTATCAGTTGCAGGTAAATCAGTGGTTTGTCTGCCGAGCCGTTTGGCCTGGTGGATAAAACTACTTCTCTTTAGTCGTCCCAAAGCTAAATTTTTGAATCTTACATTCATAGGGTGACTGGGCATACTAAGAAACTTTTCTGCTTGTAAAAGCATCTTGGTGTCTCTGCGTTCACTTAGTGCTTGGGTCATCCCCATTTTCTCCATCACAGCTATAGGTGTTGATTTCATACTGCCTGTGGTAACTCTGAGTGCTTGATTTTGCACTTTGTCTAATTCTTGCAATGTGGTTTTTGATGCCGAACTCCATGCTGTTGATCCGTATTCAAAATGTGGTCGAACACTTTGTTGGTAAACTTTTCTAAGTATTTTCCCGCTAGCACCCCATGTGGTTCCACTTAGTTTTCTCAGAATGGCTACCCTCCTTCTGGCTTTGGTTGCTGCCTTGTTGATGTGTTTTCTCCATGTTAATCTTTTATCAAACGTTATGCCGAGGTATGTGGGCTCCTTATCCTCTCTCAGGGGTACTCCATTTATGTGCATGGCGCCTGATTTTTGTTTAGGAGAAAGGGTGCCTTATCTGAAGCTGGCATTCATCATTATGACCCATCCCCACCTCCCAGTCATCTGTTAGTTTTAATATACTGTCTTCTGATAGTTCAGTATAGCTGACTTTGCTCACGGGAGCATCGAAACAAAAGAAAACATGGAGGAAGGGGCCCTCAAACATTTTTAGGAGACTCCAGGAAGGAGATGGAGCACATGTGGCAATGTCCTAAGTGCAGTGATGTCAATTCTTGATTCATTCATCATACATTTATTCACTCAGAACAGGTTTTCAAATGTTGAAATTGAGCCTGGTCAGTGTGCTGTTTGGATTTCTCTGTGAATTCAAGTCTTCTGTTTTCTTATCTGAGAAGGCTAGACATTCTGCCCACTGCCCAGAGATTCAATAGAAAAGTTAACACCCATTTGTTTCTTATTGTGTGAACCTCCATGACTAATGCCTCATCTTCTCAAGTTATAGACTGACACTTTGTGTCTAAGCCCTCTCAGATTAAGCCTGTAATAAATTATATGCCCTCTAAAGCTGCTTTTCTTCTGTGCATACCATTGTGATGATATCTGTAAACGTTTCACATCCCCTTGTGGATTCTGGAACCCCATTTGATTTGGGGGGATGGGGGGGGAGGGAGGGGGGGGGGGGGGTAAGGAGGTGATAGATCCACTGATTCCCAACACGCATGGCATAAAAGGTGACTAATTAGGGCAAGGAACCAACAGTCTGTATTCAGATAAACTGTAAACACGGATGTGCAAGCATAACGCAAGTTCTGGAACAAGATCAAAGTCAAGAAGTGGATGAAGAATGAAAAATTTCTACTGGAGTTTACAGCCGGGGAACGATGGGAAGAACAGATGTAGGTTCACTATTCACAGATGCAATATAATTATCTACAGGGTCTTAATGCCTACCTTGTGTATACAAAATATAATTTGTGGGTTTTTAATCAAATTGATGAGAGATGTGTAGGACTGACATGATTGATGCTTCTGATTCTCACAGGTGTCTGGTTCAGACTAATGATGGGAAGCACTTCTTTTATAATTCGAGTAAACGTCGTTCAGTTTGGAAAATGCCCGAAGAGCTTAAAAACCACACATATGTTGAGAAGCTGTTGTCACCTAAACCAGAAGTCAAGACTGGTCAGTATATTCTTCTTTTTCACGGTCACTAGCTGTAAACTCTGGCGGCAAGTTATTTTTCTTTGTCCACCTCTAGACTTCAGTTTTGTTCTAGAACCTGAGTGCTGCATGCAAATCCGTTTGACAGATTTGCCCTAATTGTATGTAGACTGTAGGTTACTTGGCTCTCGGGCAGATGCACTCCAACTCCAAAGGAAGCGGCCAGTTAGTACACTCATGTAACATGTTTTTTGGGCAGGCAGTGAGTCTGTTCTTGTTTTTTTTCACATTGGGGCCCCAGTACCTACTCGGTTGGTCAGTATGTGATTTGTGCATATATCTTTTCCACAATTGTTGTATATCTTTGTTAGGTTATAAGTTAGTACAGTTCAGCAATTGTGTTAATAACTATAATGTGTTTTGTTGCATGTTATAAAAGACGACTAATTTCTAACTGAAATTAGATGCATTCAGATATTTCAACCAAGCTGTAAACCACATCACAGTGTGCTGTGGCCTTCAAATGGGGAAATGGGGTTTTCTTTAATGTTCTGATATTGTGTAATGTTATTATTTTTATTCTTTTATGTGCGTGGTATTCAGAATATTTTTTGGGGATATATTTAAATTGTAAAGTCCTGATTTTCTTTCTTTGTGATGAGAAATGGTATGCGACAAACATTCTTTTGTTGCTTATGTTGTGAAGATGTGCTCTCAAAATATTTACTTTTTAGCTTGTGTTGTGTCATAGACATTTAATGCTGTTTAACCACTGCATTTATATGTCCAGCCCCCTTCTCACTTTTCTTAAAATCTTCATACTTGTCAGTTATTTGGCCAGGGTATTCAGGTTTGGTGACGGTTTCAGTTTCATTATCATTTATTGTAATTTTTGTACTTGTAGACATTTTTTTTAAATTTTAATCACAAAAACAGATTTTGATCTTCGCTGTATCTCATGACAGACAGGATTTAAATACAATTTTTACTAGAATACCATAATATGTTTATTTGTATTGTTTTATCTGTGCATAATATATTTTGAATACTTGTCTGCATTATTCTTGTAAATTCTGTTGTTTCAGAAAAATTGGAGGAACAGAATGTTCAGGAAGGGCCACCAATAAAGAAGATCAAGTAATTATATTTATGTTCCCTCGTGTGGGTTCCGGGGCCCCATTGTGGGGAAAACAAGAATAGACCCACTGCCTCCCCAAAAGCATGTCGTAAGAGTCGACTAATTGGGGAGCTTCCTTTGAAGACAGAGTGCATCTGCTGGAGGGGCAAGAAGAAGAAGTTATTTAGGTTTTCCCCATGTGGGTTCTGGGCGTCCACTGACCCCTAACAGGCATGTCTTAGAGGGGGACTGATGAGGGTCGCTTCCTTTGAAGTCGGAATACATCTGCCTGAGAGGCAAGGAACCAACAGTCTGCATACAGTTAAGCCAGATCTGTCAAACAAATGAATGTGCATGCAAAACTCAAGTTCTGGAATATACCAAGTCCAGAAGTAAATAAAAAACCAAAAATTACAGCTATAGTTCACAACTGGGGAACTGGTGTATGAAGCAGTCCATAGTTCACAACTGGGGAACTGGTGTATGAAGCAGTCCATAGTTCACAAATGGGGAACTGGTGTATGGAGCAGTCCATGCAAGCACACACAAATTAAAAATGCATAAGACTGCCAGATGTGCCAATACTAGCGATCCCACATCAGAATTGCAGCTCACTGTTGGCGCAAGCAGACTTCTTCTTTGTTCACCAGCTGTAAGCTCCAGCAGAAAGCCCTGGTTGTTTTTCCATTTGGACTTTGACTTTGTGCGAGGGCCTGAGTTTTGTGTGTAGTTAGTTGTTCCTTGACGCTCATGCAGATGCACTCCAACTTCGAAGGAATCCCCCAATTAGTCGACTCCTACGACATGCTTGTTGGGGAGGCAGTGGGTCTGTTTTTGTTTTCTCCACAATGGGACTAACACAGGGAGGCGCAGTCAGCTGTGAATATGTTATGTAAAGCTAAGTACTAGATCTATATTTGTTTACGTCATTGGCGCTCGTTGAGTGACATTGTCAACATTATATAGGCCACCATTACTTCTGATGAAACTTTGTGATACCCATTGTAGGCTGAGTGAGCCTTAGAACCAAGGTAGTTTTGTGTCTCTAAAAGTTTCCCAGTCTGTATCTACATTGTCTAAATAGAAATAAGAAGAAGAACACATCTGGCATTTATGCTATTTTTATAGAAAAACTGGCTGTCACATATCACTCCTGTCGCGTGCCTAATGTAAGGATTTCTCCTTCAGAACCAACAGCACTCAGAGATAATTATGTTGAGTCGTTTGGCTCGTATTGGTCTAAGGGATTCCCCGTGGCCAATATACGCTCAACTTATCTCTGGAGTAGGGCAACTCAAGTATTGGCACTACAAAATATATCAGTATATATATACCATATTTCTAGGCACACTTGGCTGGACACCCCCACTACTTACTAAAGAAAGCCCCCAGGTTATGATAGTTCATTATCATAACCATGTTAACACATATGATGAAGATACATACATACACAACTGCTAAACACTTAAAAAGGTGAAATAGGAACACCTAAGTCAGCCATGAAAATGAATGCATGTAATCAATATAAAATAGATACATAAAAGTGAGACAATTGCCAGATCTCCTAGGCTAGATCTCAGGATATCCTGTCCAAATCACAAAGATACTACACAGACAGAAGGTCTTGGAGATGACATCTTGTCATCACTGGACAATCTAAGAGCTGTGAGGAATAAAGCATATAAGGCGTCAAACTGCACTTAGCCTCTTTCTGTCTATGATGCTTCCCTCAGCTCCTGATGATTCGACTGTCTTTGACTCTGGTAATTCTGCTCAACTGGATCAGGTAGTGAAAGAGTACTTCACCATAGAAGACACAGCAACTGTACCGGTATTTAGCAAGTCTCTATCACCAGTAAGGACACACAATGTCTTTGAGCCACACTAAGCTCTAGCACTGGTAGCTGTTTGAGGTACCATCTCCCACATGTTAGAGATGTCAGGAACCTTCACAGGTGTTAGCTGGTGGTTGGATGGTTGGTGGATGTTGGTTTGACTGTGAATCTTCTGCCAGCTCTTCAGAAAAGATACATCCTGTCAAGAAAATAACTCAACATTAGTCATCACCAAGAGGGTAACATCTTGACAGGAAAGACAGAGCAAGCATCAGTCATCAACCCCCATCTGCTAACTCCTCCCTGCTCTCCTGTTTCATTCCTCAGATTGCCTCTCCAGACCAAAAAGACATAAGTCTCCTATATTTATCTGTCTGTTTAGTGCAAGAGAAGGCAAGTCAGATATACAGTGGAGATAGATAAAGTGGTCTAACACATATATCACTCTCCCTCTCCCCCTCACTCTGCACACAGACACCAATATTTACTGTCAGTACCTGCATTCACTAGCTTTCCCAACCGCCCCAGCACTCATTGATCTGGGTCAAGCACACACCTACTTTGATTAACAAAGCCCTGACCCAATTCTGTCCCCATTTCATATGTACAGATTCTCTAGTTAGTTTCAAACGTACACAATTGTAAGGGTATTAAGTTTTATCAGTATGGGTGGTTTATTGAGGGCATAAGCTATTTAGTCTGTACAGTGGAAGATCTACGTTGGAATCCGCTTCTCTAGCGATCAAGAACGGTCGAACTAAGTGGGATCACACAGCCGATACTGATTTCTCTACAGCAGTGACTACTTTACAGACATCATTCTAGGTACTCGTAAACTATAATTAACTTACCCAAGCATATGTAAAAACTGAGACATTCCAGATTGCCTTGGAAAGTGAAATTTATACAGGCACAGATTAACACATCTGGACGCTTGAGAAGCTGGCAAGGAGAATAGCGTCACTTAGACACCTCAGGCGTTGGTACAAAAGGAGTCCCATGTATACTTGGGCAAGGAGTAAATCGGTTTCCAAGAAACCTCAAATAATCCCCTTAATATATCTCCAAGAGATATACATTTAAAAGTGGAGTTTAGTTAAAGTAACCAGAAAAGGCAGACATAATAATGTTGTCCAATACAGGCCTATATATATAGATATAAGGGACTATATATTTCTGGGCGAGTCCAAGTTTGAATTTTGTGCAGATCACAGGTAAGACAGGTTATCAGCCTTACAGACCGATGCGTAATGGCTATCATTTCACGACACTGGCACTATATGGGTGATGTGGTCAACATTAGGCTAGTCACCTTTACTTCCTTTGATATTTCCTGGTAGGCTGGGTCAATTTTTGTGTCTTTCAAACCCACCTGGTGCCAGTTAAAAAGTTCAGACCTTCAGTTCGGTAGGCAAACACTGAACAGCCAGTCTAGCATGGCTCTAAAGTTAGCATATCTGTAGAATTTGTTGGGACATGCAAGTCTGACTACCACTGTAAGATGGAAGATACACGAAAGGGATATTTTTGTACTAATTCTGTCATTGCTTTTGTTTAGGCTCTGTTGCTTTATAATTATGTAATATCTAAAAGATTGTTTTCATGTAATGATAATACGAACACAAACAATATATTGCACAATTGATTGCCAGGCCTATTTCGCTGTATCTCATCAGGTGTGTTAGTTACTACAGAGTTACATCAACATAAAATTGTTAAAATCAACAACCCCTTCCTTTGTAAGCAGATGGAATTTATAGTAAATTTTAAGTTACCATGGTAAGTCACATGATACACTGAACTTCCGGTAATTCGCATTTCAGATGGATTTGATCAGTTTTTGTGTGCTTCATTTTATGTTGATGTAACTCTGTAGTAGGTACAGTGAAATATGCCTGGCTATATAACATCTTTCTAACAACTGTTTATGTTTTTCTTGTCTCTTAGGTCAGAGATTGAGGTTAAAGAAAAAAGCACTATTGAAGATGCTCAAACAATTGTTCTTGAAAATCAGACTGCTGTTGCATCAGAAATTCAAGTAGCTCAGCAAAGGTCTGTTGTTCTAGTGGATGCCAGAATTCAACAGTTCAAGGAATTGCTAACTGAAAAAAAGGTAATCATATATAATGGGTTTATTTTGTCTGATGAGTGTATTTAAGTTGGTTGAGGGTAATCATTGTTGTTTGCAGACACCGGTTGTAAACCTCTGCAAAAATACCTGGTTGTTCATCCAGTTCTGTTCTTTGGCTTTGTTCCAGAAGCTGAGTTGTGCGTGTGCATCCGTTTTACAGATCTTGCTTTTTTGTATGCAGATGGTTGGATCCTTGCCTCTCAGGCAGATGCACTCCGACTTTGAAGGTAGCCGCCAATTAGTCGACTGTAATGACATGTTTGTTGGGGAGGCAGTGGGTCTCTTATGGCTTTTCCCACAACTTGACCCCAGAACCCACATGGAGAGTTGAGGGTAATAATTATTTAAAAGTGTTTGGATACTTCTTCTTCAGCGATCTCTGGTCATGCGCATAATCCACTGTGGGTCATAAACTGGGATGTCTTTTCAAGGTCTCTTAGGTTTCCCCAAAGCTTAGTTGTCAGTTCTACTGGGTGTTGCCATATGTTGCTCCGCAGCTCCGCCAGGAGAGGACAGTCTTGCAGGACATGTTCTGGAGTCTGTTCAGCACGAAGGCACTGGCAGAGAGCTGTTTGGCTAATACCTAATTTATGTGAGTGTTTATTGAGTCTGCAGTGTCCAGTACGTAAGCGAAAAACTGTGACTTGGTCTGTTCTGTTCAAGTGTTTCAGAAAATCTTTTTCGTAGTTATGTTTGGATCCTGTATATTAGACATTTTTTAAACTCTTGAAACCCTTAAATTTTCACCTGTGAATTTGAAAAGAAAAAGAAAAAAAGAAAAAGGAAATTGAGTGTAAATTGAAATGTTTCATTATTACTGATATTTTAATTCCTGGACTTATAGAGACGTGTCCAGTAGATAACTAATTTTCAGTAATATGGGACATGCAAGTTAGTGATCAGATTTGTTTAAGTTAGACATGCCTACATTTTGCTGGTTGCTACATATGTGAAAATACAGTTAAAGGTCGAGTCGAGTAGAATTAAGAACAAAATGATGATCTGTTAGCTTTCATAGTACGCTCTAAGTTTAAAAAAATTGTCTGGTGTAGAAGAAAGTGTTTACATTTAAAAAAAAATACTATTTTCAGTATCATTGTATAGAAAAATAAAGTAGGTTAAATATGTGACAGATGCACTACTTTGTAAAGAGGACTGGTAACTTATTTATCTCAGTAAACATACTGTTGCAGGTTTCAGTGTACACTGTTGCAGGTTTAAGTGTACAGGTTTCAATCTACACTGTTGCAGGTTTCGGTGTACACTGTTACAGGTTTCAATCTACACTGTTGCAGGTTTCAATCTACACTGTTACAGGTTTCAATCTACACTGTTACAGGTTTCAGTCTACACTGTTACAGGTTTCAGTGTACACTGTTACAGGTTTCAATCTACACTGTTACAGGTTTCAATCTACACTGTTACAGGTTTCAATCTACACTGTTACAGGTTTCAATCTACACTGTTACAGGTTTCAATCTACACTGTTACAGGTTTCAATCTACACTGTTACAGGTTTCAATCTACACTGTTACAGGTTTCAATCTACACTGTTACAGGTTTCAGTGTACACTGTTACAGGTTTCAGTGTACACTGTTACAGGTTTCAATCTACACTGTTACAGGTTTCAGTGTACACTGTTACAGGTTTCAGTGTACACTGTTACAGGTTTCAGTCTACACTGTTACAGGTTTCAATCTACACTGTTACAGGTTTCAGTGTACACTGTTACAGGTTTCAATCTACACTGTTACAGGTTTCAATCTACACTGTTACAGGTTTCAGTGTACACTGTTACAGGTTTCAATCTACACTGTTACAGGTTTCAATCTACACTGTTACAGGTTTCAGTGTACACTGTTACAGGTTTCAATCTACACTGTTACAGGTTTCAATCTACACTGTTACAGGTTTCAATCTACACTGTTGCAGGTTTCAATCTACACTGTTACAGGTTTCAATCTACACTGTTACAGGTTTCAATCTACACTGTTGCAGGTTTCGGTGTACACTGTTACAGGTTTCAATCTACACTGTTACAGGTTTCAATCTACACTGTTACAGGTTTCAATCTACACTGTTACAGGTTTCAGTCTACACTGTTACAGGTTTCAGTGTACACTGTTACAGGTTTCAATCTACACTGTTACAGGTTTCAATCTACACTGTTACAGGTTTCAATCTACACTGTTACAGGTTTCAATCTACACTGTTACAGGTTTCAGTCTACACTGTTACAGGTTTCAATCTACACTGTTACAGGTTTCAATCTACACTGTTACAGGTTTCAATCTACACTGTTACAGGTTTCAGTGTACACTGTTACAGGTTTCAGTGTACACTGTTACAGGTTTCAATCTACACTGTTACAGGTTTCAGTGTACACTGTTACAGGTTTCAGTGTACACTGTTACAGGTTTCAGTCTACACTGTTACAGGTTTCAATCTACACTGTTACAGGTTTCAGTGTACACTGTTACAGGTTTCAATCTACACTGTTACAGGTTTCAGTGTACACTGTTACAGGTTTCAGTGTACACTGTTACAGGTTTCAGTCTACACTGTTACAGGTTTCAATCTACACTGTTACAGGTTTCAGTGTACACTGTTACAGGTTTCAATCTACACTGTTACAGGTTTCAATCTACACTGTTACAGGTTTCAGTGTACACTGTTACAGGTTTCAATCTACACTGTTACAGGTTTCAATCTACACTGTTACAGGTTTCAGTGTACACTGTTACAGGTTTCAATCTACACTGTTACAGGTTTCAATCTACACTGTTACAGGTTTCAATCTACACTGTTGCAGGTTTCAATCTACACTGTTACAGGTTTCAATCTACACTGTTACAGGTTTCAATCTACACTGTTGCAGGTTTCGGTGTACACTGTTACAGGTTTCAATCTACACTGTTACAGGTTTCAATCTACACTGTTACAGGTTTCAATCTACACTGTTACAGGTTTCAGTCTACACTGTTACAGGTTTCAGTGTACACTGTTACAGGTTTCAATCTACACTGTTACAGGTTTCAATCTACACTGTTACAGGTTTCAATCTACACTGTTACAGGTTTCAATCTACACTGTTACAGGTTTCAATCTACACTGTTACAGGTTTCAATCTACACTGTTACAGGTTTCAATCTACACTGTTACAGGTTTCAGTGTACACTGTTACAGGTTTCAGTGTACACTGTTACAGGTTTCAATCTACACTGTTACAGGTTTCAGTGTACACTGTTACAGGTTTCAGTGTACACTGTTACAGGTTTCAGTCTACACTGTTACAGGTTTCAATCTACACTGTTACAGGTTTCAGTGTACACTGTTACAGGTTTCAATCTACACTGTTACAGGTTTCAATCTACACTGTTACAGGTTTCAGTGTACACTGTTACAGGTTTCAATCTACACTGTTACAGGTTTCAATCTACACTGTTACAGGTTTCAGTGTACACTGTTACAGGTTTCAATCTACACTGTTACAGGTTTCAATCTACACTGTTACAGGTTTCAATCTACACTGTTACAGGTTTCAATCTACACTGTTACAGGTTTCAGTGTACACTGTTACAGGTTTCAATCTACACTGTTACAGGTTTCAATCTACACTGTTACAGGTTTCAATCTACACTGTTACAGGTTTCAGTGTACACTGTTACAGGTTTCAATCTACACTGTTACAGGTTTCAGTGTACACTGTTACAGGTTTCAGTGTACACTGTTACAGGTTTCAATCTACACTGTTACAGGTTTCAATCTACACTGTTACAGGTTTCAATCTACACTGTTACAGGTTTCAATCTACACTGTTACAGGTTTCAATCTACACTGTTACAGGTTTCAATCTACACTGTTACAGGTTTCAATCTACACTGTTACAGGTTTCAGTGTACACTGTTACAGGTTTCAGTGTACACTGTTACAGGTTTCAATCTACACTGTTACAGGTTTCAATCTACACTGTTACAGGTTTCAGTGTACACTGTTACAGGTTTCAATCTACACTGTTACAGGTTTCAATCTACACTGTTACAGGTTTCAGTGTACACTGTTACAGGTTTCAATCTACACTGTTACAGGTTTCAGTGTACACTGTTACAGGTTTCAATCTACACTGTTACAGGTTTCAGTGTACACTGTTACAGGTTTCAATCTACACTGTTACAGGTTTCAGTGTACACTGTTACAGGTTTCAATCTACACTGTTACAGGTTTCAGTCTACACTGTTACAGGTTTCAGTGTTCATGAGCTGTGCTATTTTATGTGACTGAATATATTTTATTTTTTTCTTTGCCAAAGGTTTCTGCACATTCCACATGGGAGAAGGAATTACACAAGATTGCATTTGACAATCGCTACTTGCTTCTAAGTTTACGAGAACGCAAACAGACATTTGAAGAGTATGTGAAGGACAAAGCTGAAGAAGAACACCATGAAATAATTAGGAAAACCAAAGAGAAGACAGATCTGTACAGACAGTTGCTCAAAGAAAGTAACTTAAATGCAAAGTAAGAAATATGTTTATTGTTGACTCTTGTAAAGTACATGTTGGTGCACATTCCATATTTATACATGGTCCGACAATTAAGTAATGAGACTAATTTCATAAAAATTAAAATAATCAACAGTTGAAGATATAACCTGTATTTTATTCAAAGTAAGCCTCTTGTGCATTGATACAGTGATTAGCACGATCTAACAAACACTGGAACGACCTCTGTAGTTCTTCTGTTGCTATTGCCCTTAACGTCGATGTTACGGCCCTTTTGATGTCATCAATATAATCAAAGAAGTGTCCTTTCAATGGTAACTTTAATTTTGGAATAGAAAATTAATCACAGGGAGACAAATCTAGGGTATAGGGTGGATGGTTGGAAACACACACTTGTCTTAGGGCCAAAAATTCTTGTTTTCATGATGTCTCGTGGGTACTCAACCTGCTGATGTTTTTAGTCATCAGACAACGAATGCTGTATAAACCTGCAAGCTACTTTTTCTTGCCAAAATCTTGCACTAAAATTTTCCGAAGGGTCTCTCTATTAACACCAAATTCATCTGCCATCATTCTGACAGTAAAACAACGTGCTTCTTGTATTCGTTCTGTGACTTTTGCAATGAGTTCATTGTTACAAACAGAAATTGGGCATCCAGGTCTAGTTGCATTAGTATTCATTTCTACACCACTTTTGAATCGTGAATACCACCTGAAAATCTGCACCAAATAAACAATTATTCCCAATTATTAAAAACAATTATTCAACTGTCTCAATGGCACTTTTTCTGAGTTTTCAACAAAATTTAAATTTAGCTTTTTGCTTCATGCTGATATCGTATCAATGCACATCTAACTAGGATAATAAAATGGTGGCTTGTTTGTCGTCTGTTTATCAGGCGGCGATGCAAAGTTGCCAGATCATAGATGAAGGTTGCCTCTTTGGATTCCACGCTTTGCTTCATAGATAGCAATTTTGACTTGGCTGTAATCAAATCAGTCTCATTAACTAATTGTCGGACCTTGTATAATTTGTTCAGTCTAACTGAAAATATGTTATTCGTGTTTCTTCTTTACGTTTTAACTGCCAGTGGTTTTCAGATGAGCCCTCTATGAAGTCTGTGGTGTGATGCATGTCTTCCATTGTTTCATACAGCTTGGTTTCCATTGGAGTGCCACCAGTTGTATACAAAATATGTTACTGATGATTGTTTTGTGAGATGCAGAGGTGTTCAACCATAGGCGCACCAGGATCAAAGCTCCTATTGGTCAAAATCTATCTGCACCAGTGTTCTCCAATCTTTTTTGTACCTGAGCCTCCCCAAAATGGGGTAACCTGTTTTCGGCCCACCTGAGAGTCAACATACATACATACATTACCCTTGATGCATTAGGGTCGTGGAGGTGAATTGATGGAACCACTAGCACATGAAACCCGCTATCTTTCTCTGTCGTCTGCTTGATAAATAAGTGTATGATAACTTAGACCTGTCCATTTCTTGATGTTGTCATTCAAGGTTCTTCTTTGTTCTACTCTTATTCAACTACCCTCTACTTCCTGTCTTTGGATTCAAATCATGTCTCACAACATAGCCAAACCAAGCTATTTTGCGATATTTCACCACTGCCAAGAGAGGCTCCTGATGTCCTGCAAATTTGTTTATTTTGTCTCTTACATACTTTTTACTTTTGTGTTCTAAATAACTAATTCGTAAAATGCCACCTTGGGTCTACATTGATAGACAAAAGCTGGAGACAGTTGATCATTTTACCTGTCTGGAATCCACAGTGAATAACAAACTATCGCAGGACCAAGAAATCAACATCAAGATAGGTAAGCCAACAACAATGAGCAGATTAACAAAAAGAGTTTGGGAGAACAGAAAGCACACAATTAAAACAAAACCTCTTGTCTGTCAGGCTTTTGTTGTCAGCGCTCTTCTTTGTGGCCCTGAAACTAGGTCAACTTATTTGCACCAGGAGAAACAACTGAATAGGTTTTACATGCAATGCCTAAGAAAAATACTTGTCATTAAGTGGCAAGACAAGATGACAAACACTGGTGTATTGGAAGTGCAGCTATTACAACATTTTTCTCAGAGCTCAGTCTAGGAAGGCTCATGTGGATGGGTCACACCTGGAGGATGGTTGAGTCGCTAAGGACACCCTCTATGGTGAAATACAGATTGGTGGAAAATGACTAGGCCGATGTCTGCTAAGATGTAAAGATATCTGCATGCGGTTGGATTCATGGGAACAAACTGCTGGTCTGTTACTTATAAGTGGCGAATCAGGAATGGAATGATAATGACAGAAGACATTATTGCACAAAGGATGAGAGCTAAGCATCTGAGAAGAAACATAAATGTTTACAACAGCAGCCCTGAAATCCTTTGCTTTATTTGTGGATGACTTTTCCTAATGCAGGCGGGTCTTGCTAGTTAAAATGGCCATTGCCATGGGTTGTGATTCCCATGCCTCCTCATAGTGCAGTATAGTATTATCATTTGGAAAGTAGGAAACGTGCCAAGAAACAAGTGGTGATATTTTTAAGCTAATAGTGTTTCAGTAGTAGGGTGTACTTGTTGAGCGATATCACCATCATTATCATCATCCCATAACACTACGTGTCGTTGGGTCACCAGTTTCTGTAGACTGTCTGATCGTCTCTCTTTTCATGGGTGCATGCCTGAGGCCTGTCCAGTCAGTCAGGTTGAATGATATAGTTTGTTAATATTGTAATTTTATTGTTAGCTTTTACCCGCCCCAGGATTACTTTAAAGAATTCAGAAGTTGGCTTCTATTAAAATTGGTGCAAGTTTTTTAAAATTTTGGTTTAAACATATATAATTTTTTAGAATCAAAGTTTAAAAAAGAAACAAATACTGTATTGTTTTTTTAGTCATGTATTTTTGCTCAGATTTGTTGTTTTAAAAGTAAAAAAAAAAGTAAAGGACCTTTTTCCATGCCTTTAGGCATATAGGGCTAGACCTATATTTTTATAGACCAATCGGCACAAGATGGGGGATGTGGTCAGCATCACGCCGGCCGCCTCTACTCCTGGGGACTGCACCCGGTACCCACTCAAGGCTGGGTCGACCTGGGAGCCAAGGTCCTTTTTTTTTAAAAGTCCGGCTCTGCCAGGGAGCGAACCCATGACCTTCCGATCCGCGGCGACCATCTAGCCGCTCCGCCACAGGGACTCCCAATTTGTTGTTTTAAGACATAAAAACCTTTTTTTTTGTTTCAATCAGGTCTACATTTGAACACTTTGCTGCCAAATATTCAAAGGATGAACGCTTCAAAATGATAGACAAGATAAAGGATAGGATATCTTTGTTTCTAAAGTATATCAATGAGCTTGTCAGGCAGGAGAAGCAAGAGGACACTGTAGTTACAGAAAAGGTACATTTCTGGTATTATTCTGCTCTTAGTGTCTGGGCACTAATTCTTTCAAATAATACAAGATCGTTGAGAATGTTGTTGGTTTTTCAAACTGTTCTTGTAAAAGAAGTATAAAATGGATATAAACTATTGGTGTCTTAATATGGTTAGACAGTTTTTAAGTTTTAGACTTACTTTGCAATATCAAAGTAAATGGGACAAACCTCAAGCAAGTAGAAATGTTCAAATACTTGGGTACCCTGTTAACATCAGATGAAAGATGTATTCAGGAAATTTCACGTCAAATAGCTCAAGCAAAGACAGCATTTTGCTAAATGAAGAATATTTTATGCAGTCTTTCTTTGTCAGTTGAGATGAGGAAGGAGAATTCTTAAAAGCTATATGAACTCTATATTGATGTACGGAAGTTAATCATGGACAGTTAGTAAATTAGTGAAAACTTATTTGGAAGTTGTGGAGATGTGGTTTTATAGACAAATCATGGGAATACCCTGGAGAGATCAAAAGAGTAATGAAGATGTCTTGAAAAAAAACTGACCTCCGAAGAGAACTGATTGTCCACATCAGAAAGAGACAATCTACATTGTTTCTTCATGTGATGAGAAGGAGAAAACTGGAGTACATCGTAATAGTAGGAAAGGTGGAGGGGAGGAGAGGCAAAGGGAGACCGAGAGAACAGATGCTGGACAGTTTGACACCATGGCATGGATAATCATCTGTGTCAGTGTTGATTGAAAGTACACGAGACAGAAGGTATGACTACCACCTTAGTTCTCTTCGACATGAGTGCTTTTTATAGCTATTCATTCATTCAGTAGCATGTCCCTCGCGGAACCTCGCTGCCATAACAACCCTCCAGAAAACCTTCCTATCCTGAGCAAGATGTCCTGCGTCTGATACACCCATCTGGAGGAGATCATCTGCCACATCCTGCACCCATCTTCTCCTTGGCCTTCCTCTTCCTCTCTTCCCAGGCATATACCCCTCCATTATTGTTCTCTCTAGACTTCCATGACGTTTCAAGTGACCAAAATATTTCAATTTTCTTTGTTTTATTGTCTTTACTAGCCAACCCTCTTCAATATTCAGCTCTTGAAGTATGGATGCATTTGTTCTTTTCTTTACCCAAGATATTCTTAGAACCTGTCTGTAACATTTATATTCAAATGCATTTTATAGCTATGGTGAAGTCTAATCAGTATTTACTATCCTGCCATGTCTTCTGAACCGTTTCCAGAGTTACAGCTGCAGTGACTCTCTCTTGAAGTGCTGTATGCTGCTTATCTTCTCTGTGTACATACTGTTTTTAATGTATCTGCATACAAAAAAGGTCTAGTGCGTTAGGTCTGGTCTTTGAGGTGCCCAGGACATTTGAGAACCTTTCATTTTAGACACCATAAACAGTGTGACTAAAATGAGGAGGAGCTCTGTCCTCCTGCAAGAAGTTAACTCTACTGCTCATGTGTTGTCCCCTGTCTTTAAGCTGTGGAAACACAAACGCACATGTCAAGGTACACATGCCCAGTAATGGTGTTTTCATTGAAGAAGAATGAATCAGCAACGTGTTTGTACAACAGTACACACTTGACATTCACTTAGGTGGTCCGCAAAACATAATCGTGAATCTCCCTCAGTGGTTGTGAATCCCAAGTGCGACAGTTAGTAGATTAATGCACCCACATGAAACACTCCAGTAGATCATGTAAGTAGGTCTCAACATAGTGTGCAGAATCTGTACATATGCAAATCTGTATATATGCAAATTATCTGTTAATGATACCTGATTCCTGTGCAGGTTCCAAGGCCCCATTGTGGGGACAACAAGAATAGACCAACTGCCTACCAAAAAGTATGTCGTAAGAGTCGGCTAATTAGGAACTTTCTTTTGAAGTCGGAATGAATCTGCCTGAGAGGCAAGGAACCAACAGTCTGTACACACATTAGTTAGATCTGTAAAATGGATGTGCATGCAACACTCAGCTTCTGGACAGGACTAGAGTTCAGAAGTGAATGAACTACCAGAACCTTCCGCTGGAGTTTACAGCAGGTGAACGTGAAGAAGAAGAAGGTACCTGAATGGGTTTATTATGTTAACAGACACACTAGATCAGTGATTCCCAAACGTGCACCGTGGCGCCCTGGGAGCTGCGACCTCTTCACAGAGGCGCTGCAAAATATTAGAAGATACACGAGTTGTATTTTTTTTTTAATCTCTCACATACAAATATTCATACTTTTATTAGGTTAGGGCGCCATGGAAAAATTTTAATTGAAAAGCGACTAAGAAAAGTTTGGGAAACACTGCCCTAGATCATGGTGCGGAGTCTAGTACATTGTGAACACTTTTCCTCCTCTTATAACTCACACTATGTGACATTGGCGGCCCTGTCTCTCCACAGACTTCTGTTTTGTATACTTTCAGTAAATTTCTGACACAGATCAGCCTCCATGCTACGATGTCAAACTGTCCAGCATCCACTCTCTTGGTTCTTTTCTGTGTTTGTAATCTCAGTCTACCCTATTGACTGCAAAATGATCCATTTATACCCTTGTCACTTTGTGACCAAAAAAATAGGAACTGTTTGGAAAGTCCTCTCTGAAGCCTCATGTGCCACTAGGCATAACGAAAACTGAATCAGTTTGAATAAACAGCATCTTGTCTTTGAAGCTGAAATGTTTTGGTCACTATGACGGATTGGAAAAAATAATAGCAGAAAGCATGGTACCAGGAAGGAGGGGTAGTGGCCGACCAACACGAAGATAGGCACAAGATATAAGTGATTTCTTGAACCGGGAAGGCTAACCCGATCAACAAATGCCCGCAGAAGTCAGATGTGTTGACGGAAAGGTGCAAATATCGCAGCCATGCTGTAAACGGACACATGGCAATTACATTTTCGGATGAACGAAGAAGAAGAAGCGACTTCTTGAATATGAATATACCTGAGGCGGGAAAGCTGGCGAAAGACCGAGTTTCTTTCCGGCAGGCCAGGATGAGAGTGAAATTTTAAAAGGACCTGCTACATGATGATGAATCGGTTTGTACGTTCCAGTTAGTTTATGTAGTAGGCAGAAATAATAATTCCAGGAAACCACTAAGATTGTAGAACAATCAGAAAGGTGTCTGGTCTGATCATCGTTCCCTTTTAAGATTTGCTGACCACAGGATTAACACTTTAAGGATGAAAATGTTTCCTTCACAGTCGAGCGGCAAGGAACAACCAACTGCACACAGATAAGCCAGTAAAACGGATGTACACATAAAACTGGGGTCTTGGCACAAAGCAAAAGTCCACATGGACGAACAACCAGGACCTTCTGTTGGAGCTTACAGCGGGTGAACAAAGAAGAAGAAGGGTGAGAATCAAACAGGAGCAAATCTCGGAAAGCATAGGACACAGTTGAATTTGGGAAAACACACATGTAGATATTAGCATCAATTTTAGATTTTTATAAAGCAGACATCCACATAAAGTTTGTTACTGTTTGTATGTTGTATGCATATTTATCACTGTTGAAGGTTACGTCTGATGATATGGGGGAGATGAAAGGGCAAGAAAAGAGCTTCAGAAAAGCAGCCACTAAGGACTTCAAAAATTTTCTTGCTGAGAAAGTAAATGCCTCATTTATTTATCTTCTCGATTCATGCATGGAATTCTTGTTTGTGTGCTGTTTATGCCAAGAAAAGTTTCATAAATTCAGAATATTAATTGCTAGAATTATTATCTATGGAGCTGCCGTGGTGTAGCAGCTAGACACTCGCATGTGGATCAGAGAGTTGGTTCGGATCCTGACGAGGGCTAGACTTTTTTCAAAAATGGCCTTGGCTCCCAGGTTGACCCAGCCTTGAGTAGGTACCAGGTACAGTCCTGGGAAATGAAAGTGGCCGGCGTGATGCTGACCACATCACCGACCAAGTGCCATTTTGTCTATAAAATATAGGTCTAGCTCTATATACTCAATACGCCTGAAGGCGTGGAAAACGGTCCTTTATTACTGGCTATACTTTTTGTTCTTACCCAAACAGGATTGCAGGTTACAGCTGGCTGGCTGGCTGGCATAGTCACTACAGTTGCATTAATTATAACTTTTTTTTTGGGAGGTTGTATTGGGTCTCTGGAATCTGCAATTTTGGTCTGCCGTCCAGATTTAGATTTGTTAATCTCAGGATGGTAGGATAAACATTGAGGGAGCAGCTTGGAGGGGGCAACTGATCAGTCAATCAAAGCTGTGGTTTTTTTTTTATGGCACTATTGTCGTTCTCATTTATCACAGCACAGTGTTTCCCAAACATTTTTCCCCAACGCCCCCGTTACAGTAAGGGAAAAAAAATGACCCAGCGCCCCATTTCCCTGGAAATATCATCATCATGTGCTGTGCTGAAAATCATAGGCAGTCACCATTTGCCATCCAATACTGTCAGCAGAATCTTGGATAAAGTGGTGCGTTTGTACCAGCCCATGCATATTGTCAAGCCATCAAGGTATTTATCTCTTTGCTTTTTCCTGTCCTCTCTCTATAAGTCTTGCCAGTTGTCACCAAGTTCTCCAGTCTGTTCCTTGTACTGAAATATATCTTCGGTACTTGAATGAACAGAATGATATAATGTCAAATTTGTTTTGAATAGTCTTTCTTTCTTCGCTTGACAACATGCTCTGGTTTGTAATTTATATAGTCTTCTCTCCAGTTCAGCTTCATAGATTGTTTTAAGAATGTCTTTGGCATTTTAAAGCTCTGAGACAGATGGGGTCATAAATTGTTTTAAGAATGTCTTTGGTATTTTAAAGCTCTGAGACAGATGGGGTCATAAATTGTTTTAAGAATGTCTTTGGTATTTTAAAGCTCTGAGACAGATGGGGTCA
Organism: Candidula unifasciata; assembly: GCA_905116865.2. Classification (NCBI taxonomy): domain Eukaryota; kingdom Metazoa; phylum Mollusca; class Gastropoda; order Stylommatophora; family Geomitridae; genus Candidula; species Candidula unifasciata. The sequence goes on along the minus strand of CAJHNH020008334.1, from coordinate 194,432 downwards.
TAAATTGTTTTAAGAATGTCTTTGGTATTTTAAAGCTCTGAGACAGATGGGGTCATAAATTGTTTTAAGAATGTCTTTGGTATTTTAAAGCTCTGAGACAGATGGGGTCATAAAATTGTTTTAAGAATGTCTTTGGTATTTTAAAGATCTGAGACAGATGGGGTCATAAATTGTTTTAAGAATGTCTTTGGTATTTTAAAGCTCTGAGACAGATGGGGTCATAAATTGTTTTAAGAATGTCTTTGGTATTTTAAAGCTCTGAGACAGATGGGGTCATAAATTGTTTTAAGAATGTCTTTGGTATTTTAAAGCTCTGAGACAGATGGGGTCATAAATTGTTTTAAGAATGTCTTTGGTATTTTAAAGCTCTGAGACAGATGGGGTCATAAATTGTTTTAAGAATGTCTTTGGTATTTTAAAGCTCTGAGACAGATGGGGTCATAAATTGTTTTAAGAATGTCTTTGGTATTTTAAAAGCTCTGAGACAGATGGGGTCATAAATTGTTTTAAGAATGTCTTTGGTATTTTAAAGCTCTGAGACAGATGGGGTCATAAATTGTTTTAAGAATGTCTTTGGTATTTTAAAGCTCTGAGACAGATGGGGTCATAAATTGTTTTAAGAATGTCTTTGGTATTTTAAAGCTCTGAGACAGATGGGGTCATAAATTGTTTTAAGAAGAATGTCTTTGGTATTTTAAAGCTCTGAGACAGATGGGGTCATAAATTGTTTTAAGAATGTCTTTGGTATTTTAAAGCTCTGAGACAGATGGGGTCATAAATTGTTTTAAGAATGTCTTTGGTATTTTAAAGCTCTGAGACAGATGGGGTCATAAATTGTTTTAAGAATGTCTTTGGTATTTTTAAAGCTCTGAGACAGATGGGGTCATAAATTGTTTTAAGAATGTCTTTGGTATTTTAAAGCTCTGAGACAGATGGGGTCATAAATTGTTTTTAAGAATGTCTTTGGTATTTTAAAGCTCTGAGACAGATGGGGTCATAAATTGTTTTAAGAATGTCTTTGGTATTTTAAAGCTCTGAGACAGATGGGGTCATAAATTGTTTTAAGAATGTCTTTGGTATTTTAAAGCTCTGAGACAGATGGGGTCATAAATTGTTTTAAGAATGTCTTTGGTATTTTAAAGCTCTGAGACAGATGGGGTCATAAATTGTTTTAAGAATGTCTTTGGTATTTTAAAGCTCTGAGACAGATGGGGTCATAAATTGTTTTAAGAATGTCTTTGGTATTTTTAAAGCTCTGAGACAGATGGGTCATAAATTGTTTTAAGAATGTCTTTGGTATTTTAAAGCTCTGAGACAGATGGGGTCATAAATTGTTTTAAGAATGTCTTTGGTATTTTAAAGCTCTGAGACAGATGGGGTCATAAATTGTTTTAAGAATGTCTTTGGTATTTTAAAGCTTATAGACAGATGGGGCTACTTTTCCATTTCTAAAGTTCTATTCTTGTGAAAGGCATCCAGATTGTTTATTGTTTTATAGTTGATGCTTTCCTGTTTAGAGCATCCGATGGCTTGGAAGGCTGATTTTACAAATCTGAATTTGAAAGTTTAAAAAAAAATCTAGTTGAACTGGAGTATTGGGAGTCTGCTTGATTTAAAGGAGGATGGCTGTCTCTGCTCTGAAGTTGGTGCAAGCTTCAGTGCCGATATTGTGTCTGTATGTTGCGATTATTGTGTGGAATGTTCCTGTTTTTTATTTACTCACGTTGGTTGCAGTTCCCAGAGACTTGCAAAGTTTCTGTGTACTGCCAGTACAGGCTGTACAAATATGAAAGTCACAATGTTCATGTAGCTGTTTTTTGAGTAGTTCAAATAAGTACAGTCCCTGTCGACAGTTCGTTGTCTAGAGGTTAGCTGATCACTTGAATCGTTCGCCAATCACACCATCACAGCCCCCGTGTGAGTTCCAGGGCCCTGTTTTTGGGAAAACAAGAATAGACCCACTGCCTACCCAAAAAGCATGTCGTAAGAGCCGACTAATTGGGAGCTTCCTTCGAAGTCGGAATGCATCTGCCTGAGAGGCAAGGAACCAGCAGACTGCAAACAAATGAGTCAGATCTGTAAAACGGATGCACACTCAGGTTCTGGAACAGGACTGCAGTCCAGAATTGGACGAACAACCAGAACTTTCCACCGGAGTATACAGCTGGTGAACGTGAAGAAGAAGAAGACACCATCACAGCCTTTGTACTACTTAAAATTCTAATTGACTTTCACAATTTCCTTGAGCACACAATGCTAGATTTGGTCAGCCTTCCACAGACTTGTTTGCAGATGTTAACTGTTGATCAGTTCCGCTGCCAAGATATTCACTTACACAACAGTTCTTCAAGTATTCAGTTATGCAGACGACCTTTCCCTCATGCTGGTCTTACACTGAATACCTGTGCCTTTTTTTCACATCAGTTAATTGCCTCTTCCCCATGGGACTTTCAAACACAATTCATTTCCCTCGTGAAACTCCCAATACACGTTCACACATGCTTTCTCGTGAAGCAGTCTCTCCTTGTGGTTAATTGTTTCCCAGCTAGCCTCCAACCTCTTAACCTTTCTTCTTGGGAAAACCCTTTCCCACTCATTACAGTGTGTGTAATACAGAATCGCCCTCTTTCTTTTATTGTAGCATCTTTACCAAAATTGTCTGTAAACAGTCATGTCCAAATGTTGGAGGGATACTGATTTCTGAGTAAATAAATTGCAAAGGCTCTTAATTCAGTTGTTCTTTTTGGAGATTATTCTTGCAGCTTCCAGAACCTTACCAGATTAACACTGACAGTTAATCTATAGTTTTTGTGTGAGAGCTTCCCATATCATTATTCAAGTTTTTATTTTTACATGCTGTGTTAAAGTTTCTCTTGCAAAATGATTTATATTCTTTCTTGGATGGATACCAGGAAGTGTCCTGAGAAGTACTGGTGGCCAATGTGATGTTGACCATGTCACCTGCTGAGTGCCAGTTAATCGTTACAACAGTGTGGTTTAGAACTAGAAGCCCCAACCTGGACTTTGAATTTATGGATGTAATCAACTATACAGGATAGTGCTGTACAGTGTCTTGGTAAATTAAAGTTTTCCTTTTTACAACATTATTGACCTTAAACTCTTTGAGTCCCAGGGGGTTTAGCGTCACAGGCCCAGAATGTAGTAAAGAAAGTAATAAAATCAGCACATCATGCGTCCATTGAGCTTCTAGTAGGAACCTATGAACGTATGATGCGTTCCTTGGGAATCAAAGAATTAAAGTTCGAAATTTGTTTTCTTCACTAAAGTATGGTTGTGATAAATTTATTTAGCTTGTTTTCTGTTTATAAAGGTTTTAAAAATTGTGTACAATAAATATTTTCAGGTAAAGAATCCTTCAGAAAGGTTCGCTATTTTCAAGTTTAGATTTTGCAGAAACCCAAGATGGAGAAGGGAACTTACTGATGTAGAAAAGATGAAGCTCTATCAAAGTCATATTGCTACAATTTACAGAAAGAATAGAGAAGTCTTATGGTTAATTTTGGATGAATTGGATGTAAGTTGTGATTATTTTTAATCGTAGTTGTTTTTGTTAAGTATGAGCTCCAAGAAACAGATTATAATCATTATTAGGTACGTAGCTGACATTCTGATAATAACTGCTGATAAAAAGCAAGCCACTGCATTCCATACCACCATGAACCAGTCACACGGAAACATCGCATTATCGTTACAACATGAACATGACAGTACCTTACCGTTTTTTAATGTACTTATTGCACGTAGAAAAATGGCAGTATCCAAAGATCAGTGTACTGAAAAAAAACATGGACCAGCCAGTACCTAAACTTTTACACTTTTGCACTTATTCAGTATAAACGTGGCATAGTTAAAATCTTGTTCAACTGGGCCAGAAAGATTTGCACCGAAGACACACTGGCAGTAGAAATTGAAACTCTCAAATCAAAATTACAACTGAATGGGTACCCCATAGGATTCATTAAACATCACTGCACCCCACCTAACCCTGCCCCAAAGGAAATTACAGTACCCAGACTACAAGTTGAGTTGAGTCAAGAATTGACATCACAGCACTTGGGGCATTACCATGCATGTTCCGTCCTCATCTTCAGCAACCAGCGCGGAGTTCCAATACTGATGGTACCTGTCAAAATCTGGTTATATGTCCGTCTTGCCTTTCCTCTGAGTGAAGTGAGCCGGCCAGACCCTCTAGTTACACCCAGTTGCCTCATTCTCTCCAGGCCATAATAATCTTGTTTCTCTACTGATTCAGTTGCTTGTTCTCAAAGGGCCTTGGCCACATCTGCCTTGTTACCCAGACTACAAGTATTCATCCATCTGATTTATCTAGGTGATGATGTCATTCAGCGTCTGCAAGACCGACTAAAAACAGCTGTTGGCCAAACATTCTTTGCGGCTGTTCTAGTAGTGAGGTATAAGACCACTCCTATCTCAACCCCACCTGTTAAAGAGCTTGTTTCTCCATTCAGCAAATCCTGTTGTGTTTAATAATTTACATGTAATTGCCAATTGACTTACATCTGTCAAATGGAGAGACAGCTTGGAAATTAGAGAATGTTTGGAAATAGAGTGGCAGAGCACATACCCAAATGGCTCTATACACAATTCAGTGATTCTTCAAATGTGTCGAGACCAGTCAAGAGGAAAGAACCCACTTCTTCCATAGGACGTCATCTTCTTAATTCCGGACACACAATTGACACAGACAGTGCTTTTCGTGTGGTTTATCACTTACCAAATAAGCGACTGCTGAGAATAGCAGAAGCTTTAACAGTTAAAATCAAGAACCCCTTCCTTTGTAAGCAGATGGAATTGACAGTAAATTTGAAGTTACCCCGGTAAGTAATGTGACTACGGTGAACTTCGGCACCTAGACAAACCACGATGCGTCGAAAGAAACTGTTTGCATTTCTGTTGGATTTATTCAGTTTTTGTGCTTCATTTTATGTTGAAATAACTCTGTAGTAATGCACTTGACCGCCCGTGTGGCACCGGGGCCCTCATGGGGGAAGCAAAGAATAGTGACACTGCACCCTACCAGGCATGTCGTAAGAGGCGACTAAGGGTAGGGTTGGGCTTGAGGTTGGCTACCTCATCCTGTAAAAACCATAGCCACAAAAACCAACCAACCATGGATAAGTCAAAAAGAGAAGCAAGTAAAACCCAGACAACCAAGATGAGGGGAGGCTCTTCGAATAGAAGAAGTATGACACGGTGTGGAGAAAGCTGAAAGGAGTCAGGATCGTCGACGTAACCCCTCTCAGCTAGGAAAACCTCCAGAATTGGCACCTGGAATGTTAGAACTCTCTATGATATAGGGAGAACAATGGAAGTAGCAAAGAAGATGCTGGCGTTGGATAGGACACACACTGAGAAAACAGGAGAACAGCATAACTAGAATATGGTACCAGGATGGGCTGTCCTGGGAAAGTAAAGACAGCCGGCGTAATGCTGACCACATTACCCACAGAGTGCTGATGGTCTGTAAAAATATGGGACGCTCTGCCCGCCCGATGCGCCGAAAGGCGTGAAAAAGGGAACTTTTGCATTGGAACCCACAGGGGCATAGGAATAAAGGGAGGCCAAAAACTTATGGAGAAGAGAGCGGGAGAATGAAGTTAGAAAAATGGGGAGGACATGGGGAGAGCTCCATGCAATGGCGAAAGATGGAATGACTTGGCGTGAGTTGGTTGAGGGCCTATGCTCCATTGGGGGATAGAAAGGCAGAAGAAGAAGAAGAAGAATGCACTTGACGTGATACAGCAAAGTATGCTTGGCAATAAATTGGGCAATGTATTGTTTGTGTGCGCATTATTTAAAGATTTTAAAACAGCATATTCATACCACATTGTGCCACCAGTGCCAGATTTGGACATAATCAAAGGCTAGCGTTCGTAAAATAAACACCTGTGAAAAGTGATACTCGAGAAGAGCTGTCCACTATCAGAGACAAAGTTAGAATTGATGTTATCAGACATACTTTAGTAACAACACCATGCAACACATTCATTGAGAAACAGAAGATCAGATGGTTTGGTCATCTGGTCCCCTGTGTGGGTTCCGGGGCCCCATTGTGGGGAAAACAAGAATAGACCCACTGCCTCCCCAAAAGCATGTCATAAGAGTCGACTAATTGGGGAGCTTCATTTGAAGTCGGAGTGCATCTGCCGGAGAGGCAAGGAACCAACAGTCTGTATTCAAGAGAATGAGATCTGTAAAACTGATGCACACGCAACCTCAGGTTCTGGAATAGGACTGCAGTTCAGTAGTGGACGAGCAACCAGAACCTTCCGCCAGAGTTTACAGCTGGCGAACGCGAAGAAGAAGAAGGTCATCTGGTAAGAATGCAGCCAGAACAAACTCCAACAGAGGGGCTACTTATGAAAAGAACTAAAGTGAAAGCAAGAGGTCAAGGAGAAGATGGATTGATGACATTAAGGAGCTTCTCCTTGGACACGGAATGACAGTAGCCATTGCTGCCCATCAAGCGATTGATTGCAAACTGTTCCTCCCCACAAAGCTTAAATGTTATCATCACACTTGTATCGATGTATACCTCTTGCTTTTGCAAACTGCTCCTCCCAGCAAAGCTTGATGGCAGATTTCACTCAGTAAAATCAGGGGCTGTCCCCACAGTGAATGTTGGCTGAAATGGATCTTCAACACTCTGTTGTCTTGGCTGTATGCTCTTTTAAACTGCTGAAGGTCTGTCTTTTAATGTTATCATCACACTTGTATCAATGTCTACCTCTTGCTTTTGCAAACTGCTCCTCCCCACAAAGCTTAATGGCAGATTTCACTCAGTAAAATCAGGGGCTGTCCCCACAGTGAATGTTAGCTGAAATGGATCTTCAATACTCTGTTGTCTTGGCTGTACGCTCTTTTAAACTGCTGATGGTCTGTCTTTTAATGTCATCATCACACTTGTATAGATGTCTACCTCTTGCTTTTGCAAACTGCTGCTCCCTGCAAAGCTTAATGGCAGATTTCACAGTGAATGTTCCCTGAAATGGATCTCCAATACTCTGTTGTCTTGGCTGTAGGCTCTCTTAAACTGCCGATGGTCTGTCTCTTTATGTTATCATTACACTTGTATCGCTGTCTACCTCTTGCTTGCTTACCTTTGACTTTTCCCTGCAGTAGGGTTTTTAGGAGTTTGTGACCTTTAATGAGGTCAAAATAATTTTCCTTGTCTTTTTTTTTTTAATAACTGTTTTCATACCCAGTCTCTCCAGAGCCTTTGTATTTGAATTACTTTGTTTTCTTAAAATGTGACCTGTTCTGCTGAAATATTTTGGTCATATCAAGCGCCGCGACATTGGAAAAAATTATAGCAGAATGCATGGTACCAGGAAGGAGGGGCAGGGATGGACTGACACGGAGATGGGCACAGGATATAAGTGACTCCTTGAGTATGAGGCCGGAGAGCTGGCGAGAGACCGAGTTTCTTTAGGCAGACTGTGATGAGAGCTACGTTCTGTAAAGGACCTGCTACATGATGATGACGATCTACTGGTTATATTTTTTATTCTTAAGTCTTGTTAAACTAACATACCTGCTGTAAAATACAACGAACAGTTAGCTATTATTCTATATATTAGGATGACGGCTACAGATATCACAGCCTAGCTGTAAACCCCAACTTTTTTAAGGGCGAAAAGAAAAGCAGAACCAATACAAAAACCAAGACCATATGACTGAGTGTACTGAATCATTTGTTGAAGTATCAGGGTGAACATTTTCTGTTTTGTAGATTTCATTTATAGCTGAATGGAGCGCAGTTGAACATGAAGTTACAGCACACCCACAATTTGCCAATTATATTGATTATCATAATGTGAGTATTAAAACAATGTGTTAATAAATTACCAAAGAGAATTTCTTCTGTCAATATCTGCTTGTGACGCTAGGTGTCGCAGTTCATCAGACAATTGGCAGCTGAGCCAGGAGCACTCAGTCGCTTTATATGCCTTGATGTTATGCAGTTTCAAGGTGTAAGTGACTCCTTCAATCCATTATCTTCTCGGTCTTCCTCTGCCTCTTGATGTTTTGATTGTCAGATTGTACGCTCTTGCTGCTGGCATCCTTGATTTCATTCTCATTAGATGGCCAAACTATTTCATTCTTTGTTTATCAATAAATTTGACGATGTGTGTTGTTCCAACAGTTCTTATGATTAGGTTGTTTCTCACTCGATCTCTTCTGGGTTTTTTCACAGCCATTCTCAAACTACTCATCTCACAGGTGGTTAGTTTTCTTTCGTGTTCTTTTGTCAGTGTCCAAGTTTGACATGGGTAACCTAACAAAGAGAAGTTATTGTTTATAATTGTGCACATTATTTTCAGTGGCAGTAAGTTGAATGTCATCAAAAGGAGACAATCTGTATTCTTTGATCATGCCATGAGAATGAGAAAACATTTGATTTGATTCAGGAACCGACATCACAGCACTCGGGCATTCCCATAAGCGCTCCGTCAGCAGCCAGTGAAGTGTCAGATACTAATGGTGCCAGTAGCATTCTGATTAAATGTCCGTCTTGCCTTTTCTCTGAGCCTCGAGCATCTGCCAGAACCTCTTGTCATCCCCAACTGCATCAGTCTCACCACACTGTGGTGATCAGTCTGCTCCTCCGAACTGTACAAGCTCTCCCACAAGGCACTAACCACGTCTGCCTTATCATACATCAGTATTCCACCAAGCTGTGCAGAGCCAGCCAGTCTGTCCGCCTGTTCATTTCCCAACACACTGGCATACCCTGGTGAAAAAATCCAGACAGAAAACTGGAGTACATGACAGTAGGAAAGTTAAAGGGGAAAGGATGCAGAGGGAGACCGGGACAGTTTAACATTTTGGCATGGAAGATCATCTGTCAGAACTGATTGAAAGCACTCAAGACAGAAAGTTGTGTATAAACATGACTACCAGTGCCCCATGGCATGGACTACAAGAAGAAGAAGTTGAGTGTATTACATAGAATTTGTTGAGTTAGATCTCCTGAAAGTAGACGGCATATTTTATCTGAGAAACAACTAAGAATCAACTTATGATTCTTGTTTTCCTTTTACGAAGAGAATTCAGCAAAATAGAGCTTTTGGTTATATTGGGGTCATTGTTTATTTGTGCCATATTGGGACCTGGAAAATGCTTGAACAGGGAGAAATACTTGAGCAAAAAGCAACTAAGCTTTAAGAGAACATAGATTAAATAACATATTCAAGATCTTATTTTTTTTGGTTCAGTTTTTAATTTATATACTTTGTTCAACAGAACCTTAAAAAGCAGTTTAACCTAATTATGTTGAAAAGGGAAAGAAAGGCCAAAGAAGAATTTCAAGAACTGTTACGAGAGACAAAAATCATCACACCAATGTAAGTGATTTATAAGTTAAAAAAAAAGTAAAGGTCCCTTTTCACGCCTTTAGGCGCATCGGGCATATGGGAAGAGCACCCATATTTTTACAGACCAATTGGCATTCGGTGGGTAATGTGGTCAGCATTATGCTGGCCGTCTCTGTTTCCCCAGGACAGCCATCCTGGTACCCATTAGAGGCTGGGTCGAACTGCGACGCCCCATACCACGATAAGAATCCACGCAGCCCGCAGTGGGTTTCGATCGCGGTGTGTTGGATTATGAGTCGGACTTGCAACACCTTAGCCACGGACGCCGCCAGTGATTTATAAACCTACCTGAAAATCAGGATTCATACATTTCTTGCATTGTTAGCATTTTAACGATATTCTACATATAGCAGCAGCCGCCGTGATGTAGCAGCTTGACTGCGGAACTGAAGGTTGTCAGTTCAAATCTAAAAAGTGCTGGACTTTGAGAAAATATTAATCTATTACACCTCGGTTCCCAGATCGACCCAGCCTAGAATTGGTACCAGTTGGAAGTAAAGGCAGTCAGCATAATGTTGACCACTGAGTGCTGATTTGTCTATAAAATATAGGTCTAGCAACATATATTACTAATTTGGTAAAGGCAACATATAAAGACATCAAATGTCGAGTTCCATGAGGGAAAGTTAACAGATACATTTGAAGTAAAAACAGGTGGTGCGACAGGGATGCCTTTTGTCGCCTCTCCTAATTTTACTGGCAAAAAATTAGATTATGAAGACAGCGCTGCTAGCACCAAGAATGGAATTTAAAAAATGGAATACAAAACAGCTTGAAAATCTGGACTTTGCGGATGATATTTCTCTTCTATTCTAGCCACTGAATCAGACGCAACACAAATTAAATATACTTGATGTGAAATCACAGCAGCTAGGTCTGAAAATCCGTAAGGAAAATACAAAGATAATGAGAATAAATCAGGCAAATAGTAGTGTGGTTTCTCTTAATGATATCCCACTCAAGGACATGGACCTACCTATTTGGGCAGTAATGTACTGATAGAGATATTAAAATATGAATACAGAAGATAAGAGGAGCTTTCATAGCACTAGGGATTTTGTGCTAAGAATAGAGGGAATGAAATGGAATGATAGAATCACTATTGTGGTGCGACAGGGATGCCTTTTGTCGCCTCTCCTAATTTTACTGGCAAAAAATTAGATTATGAAGACAGCGCTGCTAGCACCAAGAATGGAATTTAAAAAATGGAATACAAAACAGCTTGAAAATCTGGACTTTGCGGATGATATTTCTCTTCTATTCTAGCCACTGAATCAGACGCAACACAAATTAAATATACTTGATGTGAAATCACAGCAGCTAGGTCTGAAAATCCGTAAGGAAAATACAAAGATAATGAGAATAAATCAGGCAAATAGTAGTGTGGTTTCTCTTAATGATATCCCACTCAAGGACATGGACCTACCTATTTGGGCAGTAATGTACTGATAGAGATATTAAAATATGAATACAGAAGATAAGAGGAGCTTTCATAGCACTAGGGATTTTGTGCTAAGAATAGAGGGAATGAAATGGAATGATAGAATCACTATTGTAGAGCTTTGGGAGAGATCAAAACAAGTTCCAGTGGACCTAAATGTGGAGAAAAGACACTGACATTGGATAGAACACACATTGAGAAAACCTGAGAACAATATTACTAGAATGTCTTTGCACTGGAACCCACAGGGTATAGAAATGAAGGAAGGCCACAAAAAATACACATGTAGAAGGCGCTAGAGAGTGAAGTTAAAAAGATGGGAAGGATATGAGGAGAGCTGTATGCGATCACGAAGGATAGAACGACATGGAGTAAGTTCATTGAGGGCCTGTGCTCCATTGGGGGTTAGAAAGGCAGAAGAAGAAGAACATATAGCACTCTGGGCAACATTATCTATGCTCTGTCTTCTGATATTAGAGTCTGGGAATTCTTATTGCTGCCGTATTAAATAGATTCTGAATACATCTATGCTGTTCCTGTTTGTTTTTTTTGTTTTATTTTCTGCAGCAATCAGCGTTTGCTATGCATCAGTTCCAGTATGGGTCACAAAAAGGACGCTGCACTTGAGGTCATTACCAGTGCCCTATAGTTTGTCTTGTTAGGTCACTCCTGTGGACCAGATTTCTTCTCTGTGACTTAGAATCTACGCAGTCCTTTAAGACATGTTCTGGGGTTTGTTTACATGTGCTCTGAGTTTCAAGTATCCCGATCTGTGTATCAAAGTTCTGGTCTGCATTCTTCTAATCCCTGTCTGCGATCATGTCTGCTACTGCAAAAAAATCTTAGATGACTTTTTGTTTTTGTTTAATCAACATATGGAGAAAGAGCTAGAGATTGAAGTTAAAAAGATGGGGAGGACACCGAGAGAGCTGCATGCGATAGCGAAGGATAGAACGACTTGGTGTGAGTTTATTGAGGGTATGTGCTCCAATGGGGGCTAGAAAGGTCGAAGAAGAAGAATATATAGCACTGTGGGCATCATTATATATGCTGTCTTCTGATATCAGAGTCTGGAAATTATTATCTAATAAAGAATGAGCACAGAATATTACTAAGTAATTTGGTGAAAGGAAAGATGTACTGATACAGGTAGCTTTTTAAACCAAAATCTTAAGCAACAAAAACATTTAAAAAAAAAAGTTAAGTTCCCTTTTCACGCCTTTCGCGCATCGGGCATATGGGCAGAGCGTCCCATATTTTTACATACCATCAGCACTCTGTGGGTAATGTGGTCAGCATTACGCCGGCTGTCTTTACTTTCCCAGGACAGCCCATCCTGGTACCCATTTTAGGCTGGGAGCTATAAAACTGAAAACCAATTTTTGTTTTGTATGTGACTTTCTTTTCACAAATCACATGGTGTCCTGGTTAAATTTTGCATGTGCCTATTCTTTCTCAGTCAGAAAAGTGAAAATTATTTACATTTTTATAATATCCATTTTGAAATTCTTCCCACTTCATCCCCCTCCCCAATTTTTTTCAGAACTAAAACATTGCTGCAGGAGAAACAGATTGAAATGGATGACATTTTGCCGTATTTAACGGTGAGTGTTTCTTGTTTATAATTCTACAAGATCCGATAATTAAGTATTGAGACTGATTTTATTATAGCCAAGACAAAAAATGCCATCTATGAAGAAAAGTATGGAATCTAAAGAGGCGACATTCGTCTATGATCTGGCAACTTTTCATCGCAACTTGATAAGCAGACAACAACAAAAGCCGCCATTTTGTTGACCAAGTCAGAGGTACATTGTTGCATAATCAGCACGGAGCAAAAGGCTAACATTAAATTCTTTTTAAAACTCAGAAAAAGCGCCATTGAAACAGTTGAATTGATGCAACAAGTTTAAAAGGATAATTGTTTATCGCATGCACACATTTTCAGGTGGTATTCAAGATTCAAAAGTGGTGTGTAAATAATTACTTATACACCTAGACCTGGATGCCAATTTCTGTTGGTAAAGATGAACTCATTGAAAAAGTCTGAGAACGGATACAAGAAGATCATTGTTTTACTGTAAGGATGATGGCAGATGAATCTGATGTTAATAGAGAAACCATTCATAACATTTTAGCGCAAGATTTTGGCAAGAAAAAAGTTGCTTGCCGGTTTGTACCACATTCGTTGTCTGATGACTAAAAACATCAGCGGGTTGAGAACCTAGGAGACATCATCAAAACAAGAATTTTTGGCCTCAAAACAAGTGTGTGTTCCCAACCATCCACCCTATTCCCCAGATTTGTCTCCCTGTGATTATTTCCTATTCCCAAAATTAAAGTTACGATTGAAAGAACACTTCATTAACGATATTATGACATCCAAAGGGCAGTAACATTGACTTTGAGGGCCATAACAACAGAAAAACTACAGAGGTCGTTCCAGTGTTTGTTAGATCGTGCCACTTTCTGTATCAATGCACAAGGGGCTTACATTGAATCAGATGCAGGTTATATCTTCAACTGTTGATTATTTTAATTTTTATGGAATTAGTCTTATTACTTCATTGTTGGACCTTGTATTTCGCTTACTAGTTTTTAGCTAGTGGTATTTCAGTGGAAAACTTAGTACATACCATATAACTGTTTACATTTGACCCTTTCACCCTGTAAAAATGTTGAAGAATTCAGTTTAAAAGCTTGCAGTTATAATTCTATGAAATTGCCCTAAGAAACAAGAGGAAGACTAGAAGAAGCGGAAGAAATTTGCAGTCTTTATTTTTTTTAAACTCTGGGGGTTGAAATCTTTTGTCAGTCAAGACTGTCAGTATTATGTCATTGCTGCCACTGGGTCACTAAAAATATGGATTTTTCATATCTAAGAGTATTTTTTTGCATTAGATTAAAAAAAATATATATATACATATAATTGAAAGTAATTAATACAAATGGAGCAGATAAATAACTGCTTTCTTTCCCTTTGACCAAGAAAAGAAGGTTTTGTTGACACAGCCACAGAAAGCAGAGTGACTTTATCATAAGTTTATTATGATGTCACAGTGAGAAAACAATTGATCCCCAAATAATATCAATAAAAAAAAGTAAAAATATATAATCATATCCACCATATCTACACACTTTGCTGTGCAACAAGAACCAGAACTGGTATATAACATAATGGCCTCTGCGAAGAAACATCTTATCAAAAATCTGTAATAGTCAGAAAAACCAGCTTTCTAATGGTGACTGGTATATCTTCTTGTCTCGTTTCACCCATTAGTGATAACCGCCATCAGAATACCGTAAAGTTTACATTCACACTCAACTGCAATTTACTTCACATGCTTGCCTGGAGCAGACGTGAAAAAAAAAAACATCTGTACTATACAGTTCTCTCATTTTATTTCTAGGTGACATTGGTAGTGCTTATACTAATATTTGTTGCCCAGCTATTTAAAAGCTGTTCACCTGGTTCTTTCAGTCTTGTCTAGCTAGTAGTTTTCCCACATCATAAGGCAGCTGTCTCTCTCAGCTCTTCTCTTGATATGCCCACAAATTTTATTTGTCTTCTCCGTGTCATTTTGATGTGACCCAGTACCATCTGCGAATCTCAGTTAATCTTCTCTGTCCATGTTATTTTTTTTTCCAGCATTCTTCACTGTACTCTCTCATTACAGTATTTGAAGCAATATCTTTTTCTTCTCCCTCTTCTGCATTCATCTGAGGACATAATTGTGTTAAGAAAAAAGTAAAGGACCAGCTATCCTCCGAATAACAGGCACATATTATGCCCCCCGCAAAAACACCCTAACAGGGCCTCAGTCACGTGTCAGTTGCGCACCTCCGGCGAACTAATTTGTGGTTTTCCAGCGACCACCGACGAGAGTATCCCCCAAATAAGTGCGCAATTGACTGAGGCCCTGTTTTTGGCCGCCATCTTTTTTGCCCGTTATTCGGAGGATAGCCAAAGGACCCTTTTAGGACCTATATGTTTTAGACCTATCAGCACAAGATGGGTGATGTGGTCAGCATCACGCCGACATAATTGAGTAGTACCCATTTATAGCTTTGCTGCAATTCTTTGACACATTCTTCAACACATTCTTCGACACATTCTTCTTCAGGCATTTGTTGCCCAGGCTAGCCTTTCCTGTTAGTTTCATGTGACATTGTACAGCATCACTGTTGTGTCATCATCTTTGCTTCCTAGTCTACAGGTGGTGCCCTCCGGTCCAGCTGTGCAGCTATGTAATACTTGTCAGCCCTCTAAGGAGGCAGGGACAGAACATGAGCTATCCCTTCCATTCAAGGTTCCCTAAATGCAGAGCCAGTGCATGGCATTCTAGCACTGGGCTCAGCCAAGGAATTGTTAATCCTGCTCTTGACTATTTAACCTCACTTCCTTACATTACATGAAGTCTCCCACTAATCACTGGCTGTGCCTTTTGAAGCCCGAAAGACGCTACAGCCTGTAGATCCAGGATTTTGATTGAAGTTTGAAAAATGGACCAACATCATGGCACATGGGTAGTAACCCATAAGTGCTCCGTTCTTCTTCTAAGTCAAGTCTGAGTCTGAAGAAGCTCAGCACAGTGCACAGATTCTGTAGCATCAGCAAGGATCCTGAAATACTTTGGTTAGATTTTCAACTCCAAATTTTGCCCAGGTAGCGCTGTTAGGCTACTCTTTTCTGTTTCCAACTGCCGAGGGATTTTTTTGCGTGCGCAACAATGCACACTGGCGTCCAATCTCACCACCCAGAGACCAGGGGGAATTACTAGAAATCCTAGTCCATGTTGAAAAAATCCCAGCCCTTACCGAGGATTGAACCCAGAACCTCCAACACTTGAGGTTGACACCATGCCCCAAGACCACGCTACCCAACATAGGGACTTTTGATTGACTACACTAAATGAATGCTTTGCTTTTTCAGCTTGTTAGACACTTTTGTAGCTGACGTCCATGTTTACTTTAGTTTCATATAAAGCAGTATAAATGGTTGTTACAAAAATTGAGTGCCTAGTTAATGTTCAGTTAAGATGTTTAACTTTCTTGATGTGTCACCAATTTACTTATCTTGTCATCCCCTTGGGGGATGTAATTTTTCGCTATTTGAAGCCCTACTCTGGCTCTTGCCAGGGGCCGCAAAATAGCCCAGCCATAAATATGGTCTAATGGCTGAACGCGGTTTCTGGGACCTCTCCACGGGTGATCCTCATCCACATGGTGGCACTTTGTGTCATCGGGTATTTATCGCTTGTGTGATGTCCTGGTGGGGTAAAAGAAGATAGAGATAGATAGGTCACCAATTTCAGTATAAGTGGCCAAGATGTAACATTGAATATAGTCTGGGGGAAAAAATTACCACAAAACCATGTGCTTGGCCAGTGTCATTTATCAATTACTTTTTCTTTCATCTTGTTATGGATAGCCCAGTTTTTATTAAAAAGATGTAAACTGTAAATAATTGTATTATAAACTCAAAATTGCTGGGTCTTTGTTATCCAAATGACAGCTACAGTTAATAAGTTTTCCTTACTGCTGAAGACTGTAATCATGTGTGATAATATGATTTATTATGGTGGTTTTTAATTTTGACAGTCAAATTACATTTAATTGGAATTGTTCAAAGAAGAGGCATAGGTGCTAAACCACACGAGGAGGTGCTTCGGGAATAATATTTCAAAGGTTTGCACATAATGATATCAGATTTACACAGATGGAACCTGGGCTCATTGTTTCGAGCCAGAAATGTGAAAATACAGTCAGTGGAGTGGTATCATCCACTGTTGCAGTCATGATGGACATCTTTTGAGACAGTGATGGCATGATTCTTGTGGATACCATACCAAGAGGTGAGATAGTCAGTCAGTTCTGACGCTTATATCAAGACTTCTTAACCCAATTGTTTGAGTTCTGCCCCCAAACAAATGCAGCAGAACTGTTTCTCTGGCAGTGCACCATCTCACACAAGTCAAAAAAACATGTGAAATGATCATCAAATTTGATGGGTTTTTTTTTAATACATCATTCACCCTACTGCCCTGATGTGGCAGCCTATGATTTTCATCTCTTTGGTCCACTTGAAAATTCACTGAGTAGGCTACAGTTTGACAGTTATGAGGAGGTTAGTCATGCTGTCAAAAATACCTACATGAAGTGGGCATAACCTAAAAATGACAATGCATATATGCCTTTGCTTCATTCTGTTGTAACGTTAGAGAAGTGGATGGAGATTGTATAGAAAATTTGGACGTGTAAAGGACATAGTGAGTTATTTGGGCAGTGAATTTCTTTATTTGGCACAAACAGTTTGCGGGGGAAAAGGGGGGGGGGGGGCATTACTTTCTGTCCGAATGCTTCTTATAGAAGGCATTTCAGTTTAAAGTTTAACATGCTGAAGCTGGCAAAGGAATTTTTCTTTTTATGTCCACAGAGAGACAAGAGGTATCATGCTCTTGGCTGTATTGGTAAACAAAGACAAGAAATGATTCTTGCTTACATCAATGCATTGAATGAGAAAGCTCAACCACCCCTTACGTGATCTTTACTTGCTCCAGTTACAGAAGCAAGAGACTAAGGCTTATTACAAAGTGTATTCTGTGGGCCAGTCTCGTTATTGTTATATTATAATTATTCTTTGATTCATGAGTAAATGTGATTTGTTTGTTTGGTTGTTTACATGATATTGTATAAGATGCATTACATCATACTTGAACTCTATAAGTGCAGTGAAATGAAACAATTTTCCAGAAAGTTAACCCAGTCAGTAAATGCTTGATGAAGTTGGATGTGTTGGTCACTCGGATGAATGAAAAAAAATAAGAATCCGTTTTTTTTAATGGGGGGGGGGGTTGAATTTTGCAGAAATGAGAACCTATAATAAAATTCATCTGTTTGATGTAATGTTGTTTGTATGCGTTTACCAACTGTAAATTCTTGTGGAAAGTCCTGGCTGTTCATCTTTTTCTGGACTTTTGGCTTTGTTCCAGGATCGAGTTTTGTGTGTGCATCCATTTTACAGATCTGGCTTATTTGTATGCAGGCTACTGGCTCCTTGCCTCTCAGGCAGATGCACTTCAACTTCAAAGGAAACACCCTTAATTAATTACCTTTTATGACAGGCTATTTAAGGGGGCAGTGGGTCTCCCACACCCCCCCCCCTCCCCCACCCCACCCCCATCTCCCCAGATGTGATGAATTTAGAGCTTCTTATGAAATAACATGCTTGACAACACATGTGTTAATAATCTGAGAAATTAAAGAGTTTTATTGCACCTAACATGACCTATCATTATGTATTATTAGATAAAGAATTTGTTTTATGAGGACACAAGTTCAGTGGAAATTATGTTACCACAAAATAGTGACATCTTTTAAATATTTGTTAGTGCTAATTAGTCGACAGATAATGGTTATTGCACCTCAAACCATTCAGTTGGTAAGTGCTCGGATGCCCTTGCAAGTAAATCTTGCAGTGTGTAACAGTTGATGACACCAGTTTTGTGTTAGTTTCTTCTTCTTCTGTGGCTTCCTGCAGAGTGCTCTTCTCTGGCCAAGCCCCTTTTAACATGCAGTTCTTGCAACCAGGTCATGGTTGCAGATAAACAGTCATCAACAGGTTCTCACAACTGTTTGTTTTCTCATAGAGCCTTCACAAAATCAGTCTGGCCCATGGCTTGTCTGCCGTCCACAGTAAGCCTTACCTCTACAAGCCTATGAGCTTGCTCATCACCTTGCATGCCTTGGCGTGAATATGAAACTGATAAATGTCAGCCCTGACCCCTTCAGAGACACCAACCACTGTCTTCAGGACCAGCACATCTCTATCTTCCTGAGTATACTTATTGAGTCATGGAGAAAGCATGTGTGAAGTCTTCAGCCATGTTATTGCTGTGGTCACAGCCATGATTTACATAGTCAGACTGCATGTAGTCAAGACAACAACA
Organism: Candidula unifasciata; assembly: GCA_905116865.2. Classification (NCBI taxonomy): domain Eukaryota; kingdom Metazoa; phylum Mollusca; class Gastropoda; order Stylommatophora; family Geomitridae; genus Candidula; species Candidula unifasciata. The sequence continues at coordinate 175,623 of CAJHNH020008334.1, read as the reverse complement.
CCAGAATCTTGCTTCACAGTTCTAACTCCTATCTGAGCCGTAAAAGCTCATGAGCTTCTTAGTTGAAAACCAAAGATTCATCTGTGTAAATGACAGCATCACCATCTAGAGAATTGTAAAAAATCAAGGCCAGCACTTCTCTCTCTTAGCGGCTGGACTTTGTTGTCTGCATTTTAAAAAGTAGTGCATTGCCCTCTTGCTGTATCTCCTGTACACCTAAGTATAATACGCATAGCCTTGTTCTGTCATTTCCATCCTCTCCATCCGCTTATGGCTGAGAGTCAGGATCATCATCGCATACTCAAAAACTGAAAGGATCAGATCTTTGTATAGAAGACATGATGCTGCTCACAGTTTGCCGCCGCAATCACTCTCATTACAGCCAAGACCCCACCTTGTCTATGTGTTGAGTAAGGCTTTAGTCAGATTGTATCCTTAGGTATTTCATTGTCTGTATTCTTTTTACAATCTGGGAGCATAGGAGTGTTCACATTATGGTAATTCAAAGAGAACCATGTCACTGCTGCCTTCGTTGGATAAACCAATGATCCAGCTTCATCACACCATTTGCTTACTCGATTGACTTCTGTCAGTGGTTCTCTAGTAACCTGTTTTCTGTATTTACCCCAATGATACACTAACACATCATCAGCGTACGACGGTGTCTAACCCTGTCCAGTGATCTGCTGTGATTCTCATGATGTAAACATTGAACAGCATGGCAGATAATGGTGATCCCTTTGGTTGGCTGGAATGTATACTTTAAGGTTCAGAAGTCGAACAGCCACGCCCAAAAAACTAATTCGAATGGGAAGAGGGCTGTAGAGATCCAGTTGAAAAGCTGAAACATTAAGAAATCCAATGGTATTCTATTGTGCGCATCCTCAAGATCAATAGCTGCAGAAAATGTTTCAATGACTGAGTGGAAACCTTCATACACGTCATGGACATAAACTGCTGCATTGGTCCAGGTTTCATTATCTGTACAGAACCGGTTTTTGAAAAGGAAAAGGGGGGGGGGGGGGGGGGGGGGGTGGTAGAAAGAAGTAGGTGATATATTTAAAAGTAAAATGAGACAGACAAGAAGATTAAAAGTTAAAAGATGGTATCTCTGGTCTAAAAAATACCAAATGGAAGTGCTGCAGCTCAGCGTTTGGACAGCTGTCCTTTTTCCTTCCTTAAACCATCTGGCGGCTGTTAATCGGTTTTTTTTTAAATTCATTAGACCATTCAGTCCATTCATTAGACCACATCACCGATTGGTCTATACAAATATAGGTCTAGCCCTGTATGCCCTATGCGCCTTAAGGTGTGGAAAAGGGTCCTTTACTTTACTTTTTTTTAGACCATTCATTGGCTGAACATTTTTCTTTATTTCTTTGGTAGCAGTTTAATAGCAAAGGTTATAGAATGGCCGTGCCCTAAAAATACAGAGGATTTTGACATTACCTACTACTACTGTATTGTATTAATACTCTTTCTATATTGGGGCTCGGGACAAAAACAGATGTGCTTAATACAACACAAGAAAGCACAGCAAAAGCTATTGAAAAGACATGCACAAATACAACCAAGCTTTTCAACCAAAGAGCTTATCAATGAAGTACTAAATACGTCAAAAAACTGTGACTGGAAAATTCAACGCACAAGACAAACAAGTTTGTTAACAAACAAGGACAGCATAAGAGTAATATGCACATTTCAGGTAGTGTTTTAGTGATGCTCCGTGCTTGCATATGTCTCTTTTAATCTGATCCTCTGAAAACATGGGGTCAATCACTTTGATTAAACATTTCTTGTATTCCTTATATTTGTCAATCATGACATAAATCTAATTTAGCAGCATGTGTTTCAATTTTTTTGAGTAGATTTATAGCCCTAGGAGTATTATTTAAAGTTACTATCACTCCATGATGAGTGGATTTAACCTGAGCTACAGCTTATCTATCTAGGATTTTTTCCATCCTGTGGATAATTTGTATTTATTTGATGCTGATAATCTGACCAGATAAAAGGACAACCTTTTTGGTTAGGCACGCTATCCTCTGTGATGCTTGTGAGTGTACAGTAAGACAAAGCCACTTATGACACAACCAGGCAGAAGACCAGAGAACAGATCGTTCAACATCCAGTTAAAGGGACGACTAGTTGGCTAGACGAGTTTGCACAATAACAGTAAGATGAAAAATATTCAGCAAGTTAACATGGCTGAGTGGAGAAAAACATCAAGTGATTTAAGGTGTATTAAGGATAGTGGGGCTGTTCTGAAGAAACTTAATTTAACCTGTGAAACAAAACAAGTTAATTAGAATATCAACAATTTGACCACTAGTTTGCCTTGTTTGTGTGTGTGTGTATGTGAAAAAGTCACTGTGTTTTCTAAAAGTTGCCTTGTGTTTTCTAAAAGTCACCCTGTGTTTTGTAGAAATCTTGTGTTTTCTAAAAGTCGCCTGGTGTTTTCCAAAAGTCACCTTGAGCTTTCTAAAAGTCGCCATATGTCCGACTCTTCAGGGACAACCAGTGAAAGATTTGTGCCATGCACTGAATGGCTTAAGGTGTCCTAAGGAATAAAGATGTAGTCGGACTTGATGTGTCCCAAAGACAGTGGACCACATACTAGGGAACATCTGTGACCGACTTGTCAAGACCAGTGACAGACTTAACTCTTTCATGCCCTTGAATTTTGACAGACTTGGCTCATTAATTTCCATCAGCAAAAATGGCAGAGGGGGTGGTGTACAGAAAAAGCAATAGTGAATTCAATATACATCTAATCCCTACAAAAGTATATATTTTTTCAAAGAGAAATGAATGTACATTTTGAATCTGATGATGAATTTATGTTTAATACTTTTATAGTTGGTAGGAAAGAAGCATTCAGCAGGTGTTAATTTCGCAACAACAAAATTTTACAAAAACAGTCTTCACTTATTATGGTTTTGCAGCCACAAGAGCTGCGAATATCCAAATTTGAGAATAACACTTTAAATTTTGTCCAATTTCCTAACAAATTCCAAAGTTAAGATAAGTTTCTGGGTTATTTGGCACTCAGAGGATCCAAGTTCTCACAGAGTGCTGAACAAAATGCTCAAAGAAAAAATGGCAGAAAAGTAGACCATTACACAATATTTACTTTGTACTGTTATATAAAGACTGTAACTGCAATAATGTCAGTGTAAGTTAGTCATAGTATGGTACTGTCTGAAACAGTCCTTTGGATGTAAATATGAGTGATTGTCACATACTGTACTAATGGAGCAATCTCTGTGTCAGAATCATCAGAACTGCTAGATTCCCTAACCGCTCAGCTGCCGCTGGTGAAAACTCACCATCCGAGTCACTTCCCTAAAAATCTAAACTTTCATTATAGTTATCAGAAATAACAACATCTTCAGCCGCAGAAAAACACATTTTGCTGCCTATTCTTGTGGTTGGAACACTGGTATCAATGGCATTTGAACTTGAACTTAGAAAATGCACTGTTGAAAATGATGCTAGTAATGAATTGGATAAATCTGCTCTCGCTTGGGTTCAAACAAAGACTTATTCAAAGAAGAAAGAGTAACCTTCCCTGAATACTTTAAAAGTAGTTTAGAACATTAGAAATGAATACGGTTTTGTATGCAAAACAATATTTACGGGACACATGATCGATGCTGACAGTGTTGTTTGGGAAAATCAGAACTTCTCAATCAACACTCACAGTGTTGCTCAGGCTTGAGAAGTACCTTGCGTGATTTAAGATGTCTCAAATGAGGAAGATGTCAAGCTGTGTCCCCAAGAGAAAAGATATCTAGTGACTTTAATAGTTTCAGTACTAATTAATGACTTATCAAGAAACATTAGTAAACGAGTGACCTAATGTGTTACAGAGGACAAAGACGTCTAGTTGTGTCCAAATAAAAAAAAAAAAACATTAGGTGACATAAAATGTCTCAAGGACAGTAAACGCCTTACCAAGGAACATCGGCAAAGACTTACAAAGGAAAGCTAGTGAAAATATTGCTTACACTGAGCGACTTAAGATGTGCCAAAGAAGAAAGACATCAAACGACTTCAGGTGTCCCAGGGATGGTGGTCAACCTTACCATAGAACTTCAGAAAGCGACTTACCTAGATCAGTGAGCAACTTGAGAAGTGTCTTGAGTGACTTAAGATGTTCCAAAGCAAGGAACGTCAGTGGATAACTTGTACAGTCTCCTGATCGACTTGGTGTGTTCCAAATAAGAAAGACATAAGTGACTTAAAGTGTCCCTGTTGTGTGCTAAACTGACTTTGCTGTTCAGTTGTACCAGGGGTCGGAGGCATGATTGCCTGCACTGGTCGTGAAGGCGCTAGATATTGATGATGATGATGGTAGAAGCGAGTGCAGAAGGTCCACACGGGTAAATTGAGAGATGAGTGTTTCTCGAGATTAGGGAGAGACAGCGGCTTCACGGGTATTGCAAGGCTCATGTGTGATAAGTCGCTGAGCTGAACGTTAGCCCGTGTCTAGTCAGTACCTCTCAGTTATTGAGAAAGTGCGCACATATGTAGAGGTGCGTGTAACTTTAGTTGTTATCAGGTGTATTATATAATTCTGGTGAAAGCTTGGGTTGTCTAGTAGAATTTGGTGTATAATTCAGAATGCTCCAGTTGAGTTATTTAGTGGAGACGCGTTGAGAGCCCAACACATTATTTGCCACTGTGAGTGGAAATCATTTGGTCTGCAAGGACATGATAGTTACTTATCAGGGTTTGGATTTGACTATATGTCCTGAGACTTAGTGTGCTGGGGGCAAAGTCTGTAGTCAGTTATTATGTATAAGTAATTGGTGACTCAGCGTGTGGGCACATAACCGAGGTATTTAAAAAACAGTGACTACAGGAGTGGGCCCGTAAGACAAGGTGTCTTATGTTGTGGACTCACGTCAAGTCAAGGCTAGGTGTTCCCCTTTGAGATGACATTGCCTTGGAAGCATACCAATGGGTATCTGGGAGCATTAGACGGACAGTAGTTCTGTAATCACCAATTTAACCTTATCGTCACACTGTTTTGTCCCAATAAATAGACTGTTGCACAATTATAGAGATGACTTTTACCGTGTTGTTGTTCGGTGTTAGTTGTATAATGTGACTATGTGAACTGTGGTAGTTAAGTACTCTCCGGTAGGGAACCCACTTAGTCGTCGGATTGTCAACTTGGGAACTTTCATATACATACAGGTGAAGCATCAATCATTCACCCCTAGACACTTTGCCAGAAGGTGATACACCCTTTATATCACTTCGTAACATGGTAGAAACCCAAATAGACATTGTTTTATAGACTACAATATCACATCACAACAGTCCTGAGGACAGTGGGTGACTTACCAAAGAACTTTGAGGTGCAACTTACCAAGGAAAACTGGTGGAAGACTTGTGTCATACATTAAGCGACTTACCAAGAAACTTCAGAGAACCACTTACAAAGACCAGTGACCAAATTCCTAGGTACCTTGTGCTACCTATCATGTCCCTCAGCCCATAAACCCCTCCTGTAACTAGTCGACACGATGACTTGACCCTCTCAGTGAGCATCCGCATCTAACAGTGTGACATGACACCGATCCAAATTACTAAGTTTTCCTTTTTTTTTTTTTTTTTTACATAAAATATCATAAGCACTATATACTACAGTGGCCCCAATATCCCCACATCTAACTGACCGACACAGGACATGCCTGCTTACTGAACAAGTGTCCTTAATATTGTGACATGATACCAACATCTGTTGTCATAACTTTTCCTTTTTTTCTTCTATACAAAGGCATAGCACAATAGGCAGTAACCCTCCATGATCCATAAAGCCTGTCATTAAACTAGTCAACATGACACTTGACCCCGTCACTGAGCCACCAGCATCTAACATCGTGCCATGACACTCACTCTTTTGCTATAATTTTTAATTTTTCCTCTATTTGAGTCTAGCACCATATGCCATATACGCCTTAAGTCGTGGAAAAGGGACCTTTACTTTACATAACCATATGCCATGACCCCTAAAACTCCTCATGTAAGTAACTGATCTGATGACTTGACCTTTTACCGCTCCAATGGTACCTAACATCATGGCATGACACCTACTACTTTGCCTTACTCTTTCATTTGTTTCTTTATATAAGTCGTAGCACCATGTGTCTAGGAGCTCCTGGTGACCTCTGAAAACCCTCATGTAACTAGCTGACATGACAACTTAACTCCCTCCTCGAGCCGCCGGCACCTAACATTGTAATACGACACCCACCGTTTTGCCATAATTTTTAATTTTAACTCCATGCAAAGCCAGCACCATATGCTTATGAGAGCATGATAACCCGTCTCTAAACCCCAGCTGACACCGCCTCTATAAGAAGTTTAAAAAATATATATTTTACAATGTCACATATATACATCCTGTCCCCCTCTGTCAATTCAAACAATACCCCCCTCTTTCTCTATTCTACTATATAACCTATATAGGTCAAGTGCCATATCCCTCTATATAACTTTTATGTATTTGTTACTATATATATAACCTATACTTTCTATCCCCTACCGCCAAACCCATCGGTACTTATAGTTTTCTTTAATATACTACATAACCAGCGGGTCCCCCTCCCTGTCGCCTCCTTTCCTCTCAGTGCCGCCTCTGAAAACCCTTGGATCCTATGCTCCGTCTTCTCCGCCACTCACGGACACATAGCTACAACCAGCCCCGAACCTTATCTGACCCTTAAACCCGAATCACACGACCCAAGCCGCCAGGTGACTTACATCTCCGATCTAAAAATATCTAACCGGAAGTAATGCAATGGTCGATTGACCCTTTACCCTAATCACGTGACTTGTTCGAACATCAAACGAGCAAATCTTTTTTTTTTTTTTGCTTCATTTCTTTATTGGCAGGTAAATCTTATTATACATAAAAAGCGTCATCCTATTGTGGAGTGCAATTTTTTATTTTTTTGAAGCCCCACCCTAGCTTTTGCCAGGGCCACTGAAAATAACTGAGCCTTAAATATAGCCTAACGGTTGAACAGGGTTTCGAGGACCTCTCCACGGATGATCCTTATCCGAATGGTGGCATTTTGTGTCATCGGGGGTTTATCGCTTGTGTGATATCCTGGTGGGGTACAACTTACTTACTTACTACTTACATCTTCTTACAGTCCATGCCGTGTGGCGTTGGTACTCATGTCTATTCATAAACTTCTGTCTCGTGTACTTTCAGTCAGCTCTAACACAGATGATCTTCCATCCCATGATGTCAGACATTTTCTCTCTCAGTCTTCGTCTGCCTGTCTCTTCGTCTGCCTCTCTTCTCTCCAACTTTCTTACTGTCACGATGTACTCCAGTTCTCTCCTTTTCATCACATGACCAAATAATGTAGCTGACATTGATAAAGTATAGACTGTCACTGGCGCAAGCGCAGGCCTATATGCGAGTTACCAATGACGAAAGTGTAGATCCGGCAAGGAGGGACAGATGAGAAGAAGAGATCGGCGTGTGTATAATCCGTGTGCTACGGAAACAGTTAGCATCTACAACTTATGTCATTTGCTGCGGGAGACGGAGCACCTATGGGTATGTCCGGTGTGCTATGATGTCGATTCTTAAATCAGTAAATCATGAGTTAGATTCTTTCAAGACATCTTCAGTACTCTTTTTATCTGTCCAGGATCTTCTTCTTCTTCTTTCGTTCGCCTGAAATAAGTTGTCTATATCAGCAGTTTTGTCTCTTGTATAAATTTCACTGTCGTTGTTAGTTCATTCAGTGGTCTATAGAGTTTACGTTCCACTGTTGTTCTTTCTGACCAAAAGGGTTGCCTTAATGTGTCAAATTCGGTGCAGTCATGGAGTACATGCTCTGCTGTCTGGGGCACCTTACCACAGGTGCACATGGCTGATACACCTATCTTGAATTTTGTGTACATGTGGTTACGTAATCGGTTGTGCCATGTTCTGAGGCGGAGGATAATGTCTTGTTCTGGTCTGCCCATAATAAAATAGTCGGCTTGTGCTGGGACTGGTGGTTTCCTGATCGATTTAATGATTCTTTTCTTTTGGTGGTATGTGACTGGTACATCCGGCTGCACTTTTGTCGCACCTTCCTCTGCCAGTTGATCAGCTTTCTCATTTGCAGGCACTCCACAATGAGACGGTCTCCACTGCATTACGACTCTTCGCTGAAGGCTGAGCTGTGTCAGCAGTGTTTGCAATTCTGGTAGTTTCCTAGACTGGAGTGCTTCAAGTACGGATTTAGCATCTGTCAAGAATGTATGAACGAGGAATTAAGTGTAGATCCGGCAAGGAGGGACAGATGAGAGGGAGAGATCGGCGTGTGCATAATCAGTTAGCATCTACAAATTACGTCATTTGCTGCGGGAGACGGAGCATCTATGGGTATGTCCGGTGTGCTATGATGATTCTGAAAACTGTAAATCATTAGATTCTTTCAAGACATCTTCATTACTCTTTTTATCTGTCCAGAATATTTTCATCATTCATCAATAAAAGCAAATATTTACAGCTTCCAAATAATTGTTCAGTAGTCTACTAGTTGTCCACGATTCACTTTCATATATCAGGAAAGGATTCATATAGCGTTTAAGAATTCTCTTTCTCGTCTCAGCTGACAAAGAAAGATTGCATAAAATATTCTTCATTTGGTAAAATGTTGCCTTTGCTTTAGCTTTTCGTCATTTTACTTCTTTAAAACATCTTCCATCGAATGCTATCAAGGAACCCAAGTACATAAACACGTAAACTTGCTTGAGGTTTGTCCCATTAACTTTGATTTTGCATTTTGGAGAGTCCGTTTTCTTTTTAATTACCATTACTTCTGTTTTTGTACTGTTCAAACTAAAATCGTCCTTGATAAAGCAGGCCTTCGTGTGGCTAAAATTAGACTAAGCTTGGAATTTGTGTTGGTTTTTATGCGATACGATACGATACCCTTTCCACGCCTTTAGGCGTGTAGGGCATATAGGGATAGACCTATATTTTTATAGATCAATTGGCACAAGATGGGTGATGTGGTCAGCACCACGCCCTTGTTGCCAGTATATGTTTTTTTTTTAATTATTATTCTCGGATCATTACCCTCAATGTTTAGGGTTTCCAAAATTCGAAAAATGTCTTCATGTTTAATTTTATCAAGTGTTTTAGTGTAATCAATAAAGCACAAATGCAGATCTCTACTCATGTCAGTCATTCTTTCTTCAAGTGTTCTCAATATAAATATGGTTTTGTTCGTGCCTTTACCTTAAAAAAGAAGGGGGGAAAAAAACATCGATCTTCTCCAATTTCTTGTTTAAGTTTGCACCTTCTTCTTCTCATGCTAATTCTCTTCAATATTTTAGTTACATTGCTCATTAAACTAATTTTTCGATGTTCTCCACATTCCACGGCACCGGGTGTTTTTAATGAAGGTACAACAGGAGATTTCAAAAGGTCTTCAGGTACGTGTCCACTATTATAAATGAACAATTTAGTCAAAACTTCTAAACCTAGTTCACCAGCAGCTTTTAATTCTTCAATCGTTGTTATATGGCACTGGACATTTGAATTTCTTTATATGGCTTGTACAACGGGCACATTTTGTGTGTTTGTTTTTAGTATTTAGAAGCCATGAGTTGTTAACCCTTAGGCTCGGTATTATGGATATCGCAACCTTTCGGCCCTGATTCCATTGTAAATACCGTAAATCTGGGAAAAATGTGGCTTTTCTGCCTACCCCCGGGAGTGAACCCGGGGGACATGAAGTTCGTCACCCGGTCACCGCGGAATCCGGTTTAGCCAACTACGCTAGAGAGCTGGGCAACGGGCAAATAACAAAGGCTATATAGTAAGAAACGCCACCTTTTAAAGTTTATCTCCCAAGTAATGTCCTATTCAGATACAGCTAGCCCGCGGACAGTCACAAAGAGCACGATGCTCCGATGATAATCACCAAGGTTCTCCGTAAAAATTGCACTGGTGAACCAAATGGCGCAGCCGTGAATCGAACCTACGACCTTCAGAGTGTGAGGCAAACGGCTTGAAAACCTCGCATCGTGGAGGAGGGGAAGGTTTTGGAATTGAGGTTGTGTTCACAGGTGTTAATTTTACGTAGGTTAGCTTTTGATCATGTCAAAGTCTGGCACTGGTATCACAGTGTTGGTATGAATATGCTGTTTATAATCGGTTCCTTAGTGCTCATACTTGTGTTTGGATGTCTTAATAGAGGTGTCACTTGGTATATTAGTGCATTGGTTCGTTGGCATCTTGTTTCGATTTCCCGATCTATTCACCCGTCCTCCGAGGTCATATTTCCTATACTTCTTACTAAAACAAATGAGCTCAGTATCGTAACAACAGAGATGAGATGTCTTAGGAAAGATGCCGGAGTGACAAGAGTAGATTAAATTAACATGAAGAAATTAAAAGAAAACTGGGTCTGAAACCATAAAACAGCAATAGGTGAAATAATTTGGTCTTGGTCTAGACACTTGACGTGAATGCCCTGGTGCCAGCTGGCAGCAATGAACCACTAGGAAGAAATATAATGCACACAAAGCAAGGGAATGACCACGCAGAAAACTGAACGGCGGCATCAAGATCATCTTTAAAGAAATGAAGAAGTTAAATGTAGAATAGCTCAAGCAAAGGCAGCATTTTACAAAATTTATAATATTGTATGCAATCTCTCTTTGTCAATTAATTCGAGAAAGAATTATTAAAAGCTATATAAATCTATCTTGATATATGGAAATCAAACATGGACAGTTGGTAAATTAGTGAAAACTCATTTGGAAGCTGCAGATATGTAGTTTTGTATAGGAAGGATAATACCCTGGATAGATAATAAGAATAATGAGAATAATAAGAGAATAATAAGTAATAAGAGAAGTGCATTAAGAAGCCGAAGATGAGGACGGAGCACGCATGGGAATGGCCCGAGTGCTGTGATGTCAATTGTTGACTCAACTCAAATAAGAGTAATGAAAATGTCTTGAAAAAAAAAACTGACTCACGAAGAGAACTGACTGCCTACATCAGAAAGTGACAATCTACATTCTTTGATCATTTGATGAGAAGGAGAAAACTGGAGTACATCGTGACAGTAGGAAAGTTGGAGGGGGAGAGAAGCAGAGGGAGACCGAGAAAATAGCTAATTGACAGTGTGACATCATGGCATGGAGGATCATCTTTGCCAGCGTTGTTTGAAAATACACGAGACATTGTTGTGGATAGACATGACTTCCAACGCCACACGGCATGGACTCGAAGAAGAAGATCGTTATAATGTTATATTTTATCGTTCCGTTTGTTCTCTTCGGGCTGCTACCTAAAGGATGACACTCCTGAGACTGTAAAAATCTTAACCCTGAGGGCAGACGAACACATAAATCTATGAAACCTATTCACTTCCTAGAGATATTATAATTAGGGCACCCCAACCCGAATGGGTCAAGCCTGCAGTCCTGCGCGGGGCAGGGTCAGGGCTGCCAGATTAAAAACTTGATTTTATGCCAAACCATTACCCAAAATATGCCAGAAAATGCCAAATAAAGTGTAACATTGTTCCCACTTCACATCAAAAGCTCTAGATTGAATTCTTCACTGTCATCCTCACTGGAAGACAGTGTAAACCTTTTCGGATGTAAAATCTTTAAGCATTTTCTCAGATGGGATGAAATCTTTGCAACTGATTAAAAATGATTGCAATTTTTTTGTTCCGAAAATCACCAATAAGGTCATCCACGGCCAGCTCCAGATTTATTACAGCCGGACGATATTATATATATATATATATATATATATATATATATATTTTTTTGGCATGAATATTTAGTAAAGTGCAACTGTATGTGCTCCAATGTACTCCCCCGACCATGCGCTCTCATGATTTCACTTCGATGATCAATTGTGCGCATTGCACAATGGCAGGTCATGCCTACAGCAAGCTGCAACTCTGCTGCTTTTAACTTTATCATTACTTTGCCTTGGTGTTATTGTTGTAATAAGCTGTGACTGGCTTTTTGAAGGAGTTTTCATCCTGTGATTTTCGGATTTTTCATGATTTGATGTGCTACTAATTCTTGGTGCAACAGTGCACTGACAGTTCTCAATATGCTGCCTCTGATCCGTCTGAAGATCTTTTGAGCCGTGGGTATGTTTTCTTTCAGTTACTATTATACTTGGGATTGCTGTCATAAGATTCTTTCCTTTGGGGGGGGGGGGGGAACTTGGTCATTGGTAAAAGTAATAAAATCTATCACAGATAGAACTATCTCTATATCCTCTCTATTTTCTGTCCTCAAGTAGTTTCTGAACAGTCTGAATCACTTGGTATCAGTGGTGGTTTTTTTTTTTTTATATTTCGCATTTATTCTAGTAAATTAACATAAATTCCAGAGGTTTATCTCAGTCACGATCCGTTTAGGAAGACAACAAAACTATAAGAAATGGCGCGAATCATCCGTTAGTCCGTACCAGGACATCACAACAGAGTCAAACTGAAATAAAGATTTTAACTGTAGGTCTACATTGCTTTTAGTAAATCTGCGTTTTCTAACAGAGGAACCATGAAAAAAATGTGAGCACATCTTAATAAGAAAAGCCAGGAAAACCCCAAATATGCCAGAATATGCCAGTTCATTATCTTATGTCAGTTCAATATCAAATATGCCAGATTTGTGAAATCTGGTATAAAAAATGCCAATATGGCAACCCTGGCGTGGGGTAAGGATAGGGCTGCCAATGGGATTTTTGTGAAAAACCCAGTTAAGCTGAAGAAAATCCCAAGCAATACATAAGCAAAAAAAAAAAAAAAAACTCAGACTGAAAAAAAGTACCATTTTTATAGTTACGAAACGAAAAATTTACCCACTTTTATCATCATAATCATCATCATAAACCACTTCTGCCGTTGAGCGCCGTGGGGAGGAATAATTTGCGTTCCAGTGCACGTTGGCTGCCACTGGCTATTGTCATGCCGTGAAGGCGTAGTGTCTTTAATGTTGTCGATCCATGTTTTCCGCGGCCGTCCTCTTGTTCTTGTAGTTGGTCTTCTGAGATGTAGTGCTTGTGATAGTATTTGATCTTGCTGCATTCTAACGAGATGGCCAAACCACTTGATCTGCTGTTTCTCGATGAATCTAGTACAAGGTGTCGTTCCCACAATTTGCCAGATAGTTTCATTTTTCACTCGATCTCATATGGTTAGGTTGGCTGCTTTTCTCAGGCACCTCATCTCGCAGGTGGTAATTTTGCGTATATGGGCTTTAGATAGTGTCCATGTTTGGCACTGGTAGCTTAATGTTGGAATAAATATGCTATTAATAATCTGTCTCTTTGCACTCATAGTTATGCTTGGATGTCTTAATAATGGTGACAATTGGTATATAAGTGCACTTGCTTTCTGACATCTGGTTTCTATTTCTCTGTCAATTCTACCATCTTCTGTTGGCATACTTCCTAGATATTTAAACTCCCTAGCTTGATTCAGGGCAGAACCATTCAGTTGTATGTGTAGTGGGGCAGAATGTCTACTAACATGCATTGTTTCGGTTTTGTTTACATTGATCCTTATGTTGTATTTACTACATGCTGAGTTTAACCTGTCAATGTGGTCTTTCAGTCTATGTTCTTCAGGGTAGAACAAGCACTGGTCGTCAGCAAACAGTAGTTCGTTTAATGTGGGTGAATCGATTACTTCTCCTGATGTGTGTACTTCCTCGTGATTATAAAGGTCTATGTTTTCTGTATCATAACTTGCTTCTTTAGATATTCTGTCTATATAGATGTTAAATAAAAGTGGGGAGAGCACACATCCCTGTCTCACACCTGTGTTGAATGTGAACATATCTGATACCCACTTTTATATAAGGATATTTTTTTTAAAAACCCAGATTTCAAAATTTCAACTCAAGGTGTTAAATAAAAACCCAGATCTGGGGGTAAAAACCATAATTGGCAGCCCTAGATGTATTGTGTCGTAGTGTTGTCCGTTATCCTTCTTCAATTTTTATGTTTGTTTATAAAAAACGAAGCCAGGCCAACAGTGTTGTGATCTTTTGATTTATGCTGTACTACAAATACTAGATCTGCAACTAGGAGAAGCTGTGTGTGTGTGTGTATATATATATTTTATATATATATATATATATATATATATATATATATATATATATATATATATATATATATATATTAGGTAAATAAATTATGGTAGTTCAGTAGGATGCATTGAACAGTTAACATAATTATTAGAAAATACAGAAGATGTTACCGTAATTTTATATATAAAAATATAATAATTAATATTGTGTCAATAATTGACGTTGTGTTATTTTGAACACTCAGTGAGGGGGTCAAGTGTCGTGTTGACTAGTTACATGAGAAGTTTTAGATATGAATGTTAAATGTTGAATAAGGAATCGACATCACAGCACTCGAGACACCCCCATAAGTGCTCAGTCCTCATCTTCAGCAGCAAGCGAAGAGTTAAAATTCCGATGGCACCAGTAACCTGAGTAATTATCTGATTGTATAGTATATCCTCCCTACGACAACGGTCACATTCAGACACTTCACGCTCACAGCTAGACCCTAGAGAGACATGCTAGTATATCCTCCCTACGACAACGGTCACATTCAGACACTTCACGCTCACAGCTAGACCCTAGAGAGACATGCTAGTATATCCTCCCTACGACAACGGTCACATTCAGACACTTCACGCTCACAGCTAGACCCTAGAGAGACATGCTAGTATATCCTCCCTACGACAACGGTCACATTCAGACACTTCACGCTCACAGCTAGACCCTAGAGAGACATGCTATCCTCCCTACGACAACGGTCACATTCAGACACTTCACGCTCACAGCTAGACCCTAGAGAGACATGCTAGTATATCCTCCCTACGACAACGGTCACATTCAGACACTTCACGCTCACAGCTAGACCCTAGAGAGACATGCTAGTATATCCTCCCTACGACAACGGTCACATTCAGACACTTCACGCTCACAGCTAGACCCTAGAGAGACATGCTAGTATATCCTCCCTACGACAACGGTCACATTCAGACACTTCACGCTCACAGCTAGACCCTAGAGAGACATGCTAGTATATCCTCCCTACGACAACGGTCACATTCAGACACTTCACGCTCACAGCTAGACCCTAGAGAGACATGCTAGTATATCCTCCCTACGACAACGGTCACATTCAGACACTTCACGCTCACAGCTAGACCCTAGAGAGACATGCTAGTATATCCTCCCTACGACAACGGTCACATTCAGACACTTCACGCTCACAGCTAGACCCTAGAGAGACATGATAGTATATCCTCCCTACGACAACGGTCACATTCAGACACTTCACGCTCACAGCTAGACCCTAGAGAGACATGCTAGTATATCCTCCCTACGACAACGGTCACATTCAGACACTTCACGCTCACAGCTAGACCCTAGAGAGACATGATAGTATATCCTCCCTACGACAACGGTCACATTCAGACACTTCACGCTCACAGCTAGACCCTAGAGAGACATGCTAGTATATCCTCCCTACGACAACGGTCACATTCAGACACTTCACGCTCACAGCTAGACCCTAGAGAGACATGCTAGTATATCCTCCCTACGACAACGGTCACATTCAGACACTTCACGCTCACAGCTAGACCCTAGAGAGACATGCTAGTATATCCTCCCTACGACAACGGTCACATTCAGACACTTCACGCTCACAGCTAGACCCTAGAGAGACATGCTAGTATATCCTCCCTACGACAACGGTCACATTCAGACACTTCACGCTCACAGCTAGACCCTAGAGAGACATGCTAGTATATCCTCCCTACGACAACGGTCACATTCAGACACTTCACGCTCACAGCTAGACCCTAGAGAGACATGCTAGTATATCCTCCCTACGACAACGGTCACATTCAGACACTTCACGCTCACAGCTAGATCCTAGAGAGACATGATAGTATATCCTCCCTGTGACAACGGTCACATTCAGACACTTCACGCTCACAGCTAGACCCTAGAGAGACATGCTAGTATATCCTCCCTACGACAACGGTCACATTCAGACACTTCACGCTCACAGCTAGACCCTAGAGAGACATGCTAGTATATCCTCCCTACGACAACGGTCACATTCAGACACTTCACGCTCACAGCTAGACCCTAGAGAGACATGCTAGTATATCCTCCCTACGACAACGGTCACATTCAGACACTTCACGCTCACAGCTAGACCCTAGAGAGACATGCTAGTATATCCTCCTTACGACAACGGTCACATTCAGACACTTCACGCTCACAGCTAGACCCTAGAGAGACATGCTAGTATATCCTCCCTACGACAACGGTCACATTCAGACACTTCACGCTCACAGCTAGACCCTAGAGAGACATGCTAGTATATCCTCCTTACGACAACGGTCACATTCAGACACTTCACGCTCACAGCTAGACCCTAGAGAGACATGCTAGTATATCCTCCTTACGACAACGGTCACATTCAGACACTTCACGCTCACAGCTAGACCCTAGAGAGACATGCTAGTATATCCTCCCTACGACAACGGTCACATTCAGACACTTCACGCTCACAGCTAGACCCTAGAGAGACATGCTAGTATATCCTCCTTACGACAACGGTCACATTCAGACACTTCACGCTCACAGCTAGACCCTAGAGAGACATGCTAGTATATCCTCCCTACGACAACGGTCACATTCAGACACTTCAAGCTCACAGCTAGACCCTAGAGAGACATGCTAGTATATCCTCCCTACGACAACGGTCACATTCAGACACTTCACGCTCACAGCTAGACCCTAGAGAGACATGCTAGTATATATCCTCCCTACGACAACGGTCACATTCAGACACTTCACGCTCACAGCTAGACCCTAGAGAGACATGCTAGTATATCCTCCCTACGACAACGGTCACATTCAGACACTTCACGCTCACAGCTAGACCCTAGAGAGACATGCTAGTATATCCTCCCTACGACAACGGTCACATTCAGACACTTCACGCTCACAGCTAGACCCTAGAGAGACATGCTAGTATATCCTCCCTACGGCAACGGTCACATTCAGGACACTTCACGCTCACAGCTAGACCCTAGAGAGACATGCTAGTATATCCTCCCTACGACAACGGTCACATTCAGACACTTCACGCTCACAGCTAGACCCTAGAGAGACATGCTAGTATATCCTCCTACGACAACGGTCACATTCAGACACTTCACGCTCACAGCTAGACCCTAGAGAGACATGCTAGTATATCCTCCTACGACAACGGTCACATTCAGACACTTCACGCTCACAGCTAGACCCTAGAGAGACATGCTAGTATATCCTCCTTACGACAACGGTCACATTCAGACACTTCACGCTCACAGCTAGACCCTAGAGAGACATGCTAGTATATCCTCCTTACGACAACGGTCACATTCAGACACTTCACGCTCACAGCTAGACCCTAGAGAGACATGCTAGTATATCCTCCTTACGACAACGGTCACATTCAGACACTTCACGCTCACAGCTAGACCCTAGAGAGACATGCTAGTATATCCTCCCTACGACAACGGTCACATTCAGGACACTTCACGCTCACAGCTAGACCCTAGAGAGACATGCTAGTATATCCTCCCTACGACAACGGTCACATTCAGACACTTCACGCTCACAGCTAGACCCTAGAGAGACATGCTAGTATATCCTCCCTACGACAACGGTCACATTCAGGACACTTCACGCTCACAGCTAGACCCTAGAGAGACATGCTAGTATATCCTCCTTACGACAACGGTCACATTCAGACACTTCACGCTCACAGCTAGACCCTAGAGAGACATGCTAGTATATCCTCCCTACGACAACGGTCACATTCAGACACTTCACGCTCACAGCTAGACCCTAGAGAGACATGCTAGTATATCCTCCCTACGACAACGGTCACATTCAGACACTTCACGCTCACAGCTAGACCCTAGAGAGACATGCTAGTATATCCTCCCTACGACAACGGTCACATTCAGACACTTCACGCTCACAGCTAGACCCTAGAGAGACATGCTAGTATATCCTCCCTACGACAACGGTCACATTCAGACACTTCACGCTCACAGCTAGACCCTAGAGAGACATGCTAGTATATCCTCCCTACGACAACGGTCACATTCAGACACTTCACGCTCACAGCTAGACCCTAGAGAGACATGCTAGTATATCCTCCCTACGACAACGGTCACATTCAGACACTTCACGCTCACAGCTAGACCCTAGAGAGACATGCTAGTATATCCTCCCTACGACAACGGTCACATTCAGACACTTCACGCTCACAGCTAGACCCTAGAGAGACATGCTAGTATATCCTCCCTACGACAACGGTCACATTCAGACACTTCACGCTCACAGCTAGACCCTAGAGAGACATGCTAGTATATCCTCCCTACGACAACGGTCACATTCAGACACTTCACGCTCACAGCTAGACCCTAGAGAGACATGCTAGTATATCCTCCCTACGACAACGGTCACATTCAGATACTTCACGCTCACAGCTAGACCCTAGAGAGACATGCTAGTATATCCTCCCTACGACAACGGTCACATTCAGACACTTCACGCTCACAGCTAGACCCTAGAGAGACATGATCGGCCCCGCTTGTCGGCATGACACTTGCTGGTGATGATGATGATTGACCAAATAGCACTCCTGCGCCCCAGCTGACACCCGCCTCTATAGGCAGTTTTATATCTTCTTCTTCTTCTTCGCGTTCACCAGCTGTAAACTCTGGTGTAAAGTTCTGGTTGTTCGTCCACTTCTGGACTGCAGTCCTGTTCCAGAACCTGAGTGTTGCGTGTGCATCAGTTTTACAGATCTGATTCAGTTGAATGCAGACTGCTGGTTCCTTGCCTCTCAGGCAGATGCACTCCGACTTCAAAGGAAGCTCCCCAGTTAGTCGACTCTTACGACATGCTTTTGGGGAGGCAGTGGGTCTATTCTTGTTTTCCCCACAATAGGGCCCCGGAACCCACACGGGGGTCAGTTTTATATCTAAAACCACATCCGGCTGTATATAAATAGAGAAGGCCATGCTAAAACCTATTGCTGTTAAACTACAAAAGTTTTTGGAAAGGGAAGAGCTCCTGCTCTAGTTTGAGCTATGGAAAGATACATGGTCAAATGCAGCTACTTTTGCTTTTGATGTTTATGAGGGGTTCTAGAACAGACAGGAGACAGTTGTGGCAGCACTTGATCTTGAGGATGCCTACAATAGAGTCAAATATGATATTTTGATTGCTGCACTCATGGAGAAAGGGGTTTGTCCCTGGTTTGTGAACTGGATAGCAGATGTCCTGCAATGGCTGCCCTTCACCTGGTTACATGGACTTCAGGGTTCTGAAATTTTACCAGTGCTCTTTAATGTGTATACAAGCAATATTGCAGAACTTGTATTATCAGGTAAAAGAAAAATATTGACATTTGCCGATGATGTTCTTGCATAAAGGCAGGGGAGAGAAAGGTGATGGATAGATAGCCCATGAGCTACAGGCAACTGTAGACAGAGTGACTGACTGGTGTGCAGAGATGGGTGCTGTCATCAACTCAGAAAAGGCAGCAGTTTTGTGGTGCTCTCTGGACAATAGAATTGTAAAAACTAACGTTCCAAAGTTCACAGTTACTAACTGTAACATCAAAAGAGAAAGCAAACTGATGTATCATTTTCGATAGAAGCCTGTCCTACAGGGATCATGTGGAGGCAGTTGGGGTGAAATGCCAAAAAGGACTCACTGCTCTCAAGATTATAGCAGCAATGGACATAGAACAAAGAATGTTGTTCACAATGTTCCAGCATGTGATCCTATCGGTGACAGATTATGGACTTGGCATGCTTACCATATCAAAGAGTCAGCAAATGAAACATGAACGCATACAGAATGAAGCCATGCCGAAATTCTGGGATGTACAAGAGATACTGTGGTAGTATGTATGCAATATATACTTGCACTGCCTACTATAGCAGATTAGCTTAAAGTTCTGCAAGCAAAGTCATATCTTAAAGTGGCTGCGAACAAGAAGCACCTCCTGCATGAAACCCTAGATGGAGCTGAGGGTCACAGACTGAAAAGAGGAAAGTCTTGGATGGAACAGACTGAAGACAAAATTGGACATGTGTGCAGGCTTGATAAATTTAGGCGAGGGGAGGAGTGGGTCAAGTGTCCGATCAGGAATCAGACTTGTGTAGGGTTCTAATCACTTTGGGACATAAGTGCAGGGACTTGCCAGCTCGTGCTGCAGAATCAGAAGTTCAACAAATGATTCATGATAATTCCCGCCCAGGTGATGTGATTGTATATACAGATAGATAGCTCTGTGTTGAGGGGCAGACAGAGTGCATACGAGTTCATAGTGAAGGCGAATGGATGTCGCTTGGTGCAACACAGCCTGCCATATGATATCACAACGTCTAGTTGAGAGGTGGAGGCAGTCACTGCTGCCTTCCGCTGGCTTGAGAATCAGATGTACACACATGTTGTCATTGTAAATGACTCACAGAGCATGTTGAAAAAGGTGGAGACAGGCATGCTTCGTGCAGACTGGCAAGCATAACTTAAAAGGTTCCGGGTAGTTTTCATCCTTTGGATATTTTCTCCAGGTCATGCTGGTGTGTTGGGAAATGAGCAGGCAGATAGACTGGCCGGTTCTGCACCTCTTGGTGGTGAACTGATGTATGACAAGCTGGATGTTGTGAAGGCCCTTTGGGAGCGATTGAACAGTGCCGAGGCACAGATAGATCATTACGGTCTGAGGAGAATGGCACTGCGAGGAGCTACAAGTGAATCTGGCTGACGCTCGATACTCAGGGAATTGGCGAGACGGATATACAATCAGACACTTACTGGGACCATCGGAATTGGGACTCTTTGCTTGCTGCTGAAGATGGGAACAGGCCGCTTATGGGGGTTTCCTGAGTGCTGTGATGTAGATTCTTAATTCAACATTCAACATTGTGCTTTCAAGATTATTTACCATACACTGAATAGACATTTGCTAAAATTGATCGAAGCTGTATCAGTAAAACTCTGCTCTCCTACATTATATGTATGTAAAAAAAATAATAGCAATGACACTAAGTTACTGAGCTTGTGTAACTGATATTTTTTCCATTACAGATGATGTAGTTAACTGTTTAAATAAAATAGATAAGAATAACAAACAGTGTGCGATTAAATGTTGACCTTTGGGCTATCCTCCGAATAACGGGCACATATGGCTGCCGCAAAAAAAAACCTAACAGAGCCTCAGTTATGTGTCAATTGCGAACTTCCAGCGAGAGTATCCCCCACGCCGCATGAGCGGCGTGGATTGGGGCTAAACTAGATGGCTGGAACTCACGAGCAAAGCTGCAGGAGATGCGGAAGCTGCTGCTCGTGAGTCCCAGCCATTTAGTTTAGCCCCAATCCACACCGCTCTTGGCGGTGGGGGTAGTCGCCGGAAGTTTGCAAATTAAGTCGCCGGAAGTGTGCAATTGACACGTGACTGAGGCCCTGTTTTTGACCGCCATAATATGTGCCCGTTAATCGGAAGATAGCCGACTTTTGATAGTAATGGCCATGCTACTGTTATGGACTCATTAAATTTACTTCTTTTGGAGTGCGCATACAAAAGTATTTGGACAACGAAAAAAGGGTGCATCATTGAGAAACTATTTTACATACTCTTTACATAAAAAATCATATTGAGACAGTTATTAGGAGTTATTGTGGAGATGCCAGCCTGTGATGTAACATGGTTTTTCCACACAAGCGATAAATGAATTTGTTTGGCAGCATGCAGTGTATTTCACGGTAAATAAGTTGGTAAATATCTTCTAAATTAGCCAGATTAAGACAGTTTGTGGTGTTGTTAAAAAATTCTATGTTCATTTTTACATAAATTTAGAGATTTCACAAGAACTGGCTTATAAAAAGTGTTAAATAAAATTTTTTTGGCATTACTTTTTAAAATTTCAAATCCAACATGTGTGCGCCAGTAATAAGTTTGCCCCGCTTCTACTTTATAATCAATAAATCATTACATGCTAGTAATTTAGTTGCAGAAAATACAAATTTCACTTCTACAAAGAATGAAAATATTGATGTGTGATTTTATTTCATAGTCTGAACTGTTTCAAAACCTTTAAATGTTGTTTTCCCTATAGTCTACTGTGGTATGGCATTCACACCCATCATGGTCACATTTTCTGAACTTTTTCAAGTAATTAACTCAAAATGCTTACTAAATAAGTAATGTTATGTGGGTAATTCGTTTTTAAAATCCACAAACATTGCAGCTTTTTTCATGTTTTAGAGCCTGTTGAATTTTCTGTTGGAAATATTTGTACCTGATCCAATCCAATTTTTCATGCATCAATCACTATTTATTTCAAGTTGATAGAATTATCTGAGTCATGTCTACCTAAACGCCTCCAGCTTTCGTTCACGAATTTCACTGATCAGACCAAATTGGTGGAGCATTTTCAGTAATTATGTTTAAAACTAAAATACTACTGTTAGACGAGTCTTCAACGTAATAAATGAACAACACACAAATAGAACAACTCACCCACAAAGAGCAGCTAATCCATAGGTGTGCACAGTGGCAGTGTCTGTCCAATTTTGAATACAATCACATTTATATGGTGCATACATTCTGATTACTATAACTTAGAGAGCATTGACAATGTTTAACACACTTCACACAATGCTCCATTGAAATATTTACAATCAAGTTAAAACTACAGAGTAAAAACATAGCACACAGTGGCTAAGTTGTTATGCCATTTGCCTTATGGTCTGGGAAACGTTGCTAGAGCTATGGAGGTTGTGCATTGTTCTCGAGAGGTGGCTAACCATTGTATAGAGACAGATCGAGGCAGGTGGGGTAAATCCAAGAACAATGAAGTCTATATTTTTTACTTTAAACCTTTTTTTAATCATCAACTTAAAAAGTACTTACTTAAAACTAGTGAGCTGTCAGTCATTTTTTGTATGTTTATTAGGCTCATATTGCATCATATGTATTTGATATATTCATATATAGATAGACCTCATTGCCCTGATTGCAATAATATTTAGTGGCTAAGAGATTCATTAAGAAACAAAATAGTTATTGTCTTAAAAGGCAAACGTTTAGTCATTTCAACCAGTCATTTTACTGGGACGCAGCTCAGCATCCATCTTTTGTCAGCTTACACTATAAATTGTCTGTGGTGGTATCCGCCACTAAAATGTTAATATATCTGCTTAGAATTGACTTACAGGCTTCACTGATGTATCGTTGGATTTGATATTTAAATCACTACCCACCTGTGATAGTTTCATAAGTAAAAACTTTACTAGCATTTCTAATAGTAATAACTCTTATTAAAAATTAAATTTATTTTGATAGTTGCTGTTGTATCTGGAGACGAAGATCAAGAAATCGAATAACACTGAACACTGGATTTAAATAAGGGCATCAAGTATTGATGTTGATAATGATAACTTCTCCATTCAAGAGGATGTGGAGGACAGTTAACATAATTTAAATTTTCTTTTTGACATAGTGAGTGTCAGTTAGTGGCTGTCACAGGAAATGCAGAGGAAGCTAAAGAAATAGAATCAAGAGCATAAGTCAAAGACTGAAAGCTGAAACTAGTCTGACCAAAGAATCTGAAGCAGTGGTAAGCCAACCTAAAAATGATGAAATTAAAATAGCTGAAGAATCTGAAGGCTTCAGCAAAACAGTGGCAGACCAATGTGAGGGCTGAAACTTATGACTCTGAAGAGTTTAAAATGATGGAAAGCCAGTCTGAGAGTGCTGAAGCTCATCAGTCTGAGATGTTGGAGGAACAGCATGAAAGCCATGAGATTGTGAAAGAAATAAAGCAAGAGGTTGATTTGGTCAATCAGTATAATGAGGAGGCAGAAAGCAGCAATAACTGGATTAAAGAACCAGAGTTTTCAGATTTAAAAACAGATCCAGAATCCAGTCAGCAGTGTGCTTCTCTGGAACCAGAAGTAACCCATAAAGAAAAAAGACAAGGAAACTGGGAAGGACTTGTGAAACTGTAAGTGATGTCTGTTGTATTCACTTTTGACTTACTCACTGCCTTTTGTCCAGTACTATTTCACTACTTAGTAATAATATATTTTTAGCATTGTTATTTTTGTGTGTTTAGGAGGGATGGGGGGGGGGGGGGGGTTAGAGGGGGCTTAACTCTTTCAGTCCCAAGCAACACCTGATATATTAATGAATCTACTCCTTCATTCCTGTAATAATGAATCTATCCATTAATTCCTGTGTTAATGAATCTACCCCTTGATTCTACTTCCATAGCTTAATATACTGTCTTATTGGCTTTAATGTTTGGTCGGAACATACTAAACAAATTTAGCTGAACAAAATGGTCACTACCATTCTGAATATTGCCACTTTAAAAGTAATGCATTCACGATTTTCCCCCACATTTTTTTATTCACTTCTCACTTGAAACTATCTAGTACCAAAAGAGTTAAACAAAGATTTGCCGAAGTGGGCCCTAACAAATATGTTGTAAGCTGTGACTAATGGTGGGGTTTGCTACCCCATCCTGTAAAAATATTCAGCTTCAAAAGTCAGTCAGCTGTCAACAAGTCTAAAAAGGTACTTTCTTCTTATAGTCCATATCATGTGGTATTGGTAGTCGTGTTTATCCACAACCTTTTGCCATGCATACTTTCAGTAAATTCTTAAATAGATAATATTCCATGCCATGATGTCAAACTACACCATCTTCTCTCTCGGTCTCATCGTGACTAATCTCCCCTAATAAGGGATGCAATTTTTTTTTAAATTTCAAAACCCTACCCCGGCTGTTGTTAGGGGCTCTAAATATAACCTAAAGTTTGAATGAGGTTTCTTGGACTTGCGCCCCGGTGATTCTTATCTGAATGGTGGCACCTTGTGTCGCTGGGTATTTATCGCTCGTCAAGCTATTCTAGTAGGGTTTAACGTCCGTCAGTCAGTCTCTCAGTCTCCCTCTGCCTCATGGTAGGAACATTGGAGGGGAACAGAGGCTCCTTATCATGACATGACCAAAGAAAGTAGATTTTCCTCTTCTGATGAGAGCAAAAAGTTCTTTACCTGAGTCAGTTTCTTTACTTTTCAAGACATCTTCATTACTCTTTTTTTTTAAAATCTATTCAGGGGTCTTCTACTCATTTGTCTGTAAAACCATATCTCCACCGCTTCCACATAATTTTTCACAAATCGGCTAAATTTTCATGATTCACTTCCATATATCAGCATAGAATTCTTCTTCTTCTTTGCGTTCACCAGCTATAAACTCTGGTGGAAAGTTCTGGTTATCAATATAATAATCTGCAGTCCTGTTCCAGAACCTGAGTGTTGCGTGTGCACCATTTTGACAGATGTGACACATTTGAGTGCAGACTGTTGGTTTTTTGCCTCTCAGGCAGATTCACTCCGACTTTGATGGAAGCTCCCAATTAGTCGACTCTTACGACATGCTTTTGGGCAGGCTGTGGGTCTATTCTTGTTTTCCCTTTAATAGGGCCCCGGAACCCACATGGGGGAGCATAGATTTAAATAGCTGTTGAGAATTCTGTTTTTCACCTGAGTTGACAAAGAATATATATGGTATAAAATATTCTTCATTTTAGGAGTTATTCATCATCATCATGTAGCAGGTCCTTTGCAGAACGTCGCTCTCATCACAGTCTGCCTGAAAGAAACTCAGTCTCTCGCCAGTTCTCGCGCCTCATGCACTTTCACACTCAAGGAGTCACTTATATCCTGTGCCCATTTTCGTGTCAGTCGGCCCCTGTCCCTCCTTCCTGGTACCATGCCTTCTGCTATAATTTTTTCCAATCCGTCGTGGCGCTAGGAGTTATTAAGCCAGCTAAATTAGGATAGTTTCCTCTCCGATTGGTTCTGTAATGCAATGTGGGAGTCCAAATTAAGTCTAGATCCCTAACTTGCCACCCAGTACCCAGTAAACCAAACCAAATTGGGAAGAAGAGGATTGTGTCTGGATAGGACACACATTATGGTATAACTAGAATTGTCTAGCCTTGGAACCCACAGGGCCAAAGAAGTAAAGAGAGCCTTAAAACATATGGTAAAAAATATCAGAGACAGAAGTGAATTAAAAGGGGGAGGGCTTTCATGGAATAAACTGCACAAGATGGCAAGGATAGGAAAACTCAGCATGAGTTTTTTGAGTACTAAATGCGACATAAAGTGTTACATAGAACTCTAAATTGAGGAAGTGGAAAATATGCATACGAATATTTAGAGGGGGCTTAACTCTTTCAGTCCCAAGCAACACCTGATATATTAATGAATCTACTCCTTCATTCCTGTAATTAATGTACTCTAAAGTTATTTATCACTGGTGCAACTAAATGCAGCACAAACTGAGAATGTAATTAGGAAATGAATTCAGTGGACCCCTACAGAATAGCTTGATAACCCACACTTGTTATTTCTCTTCTGTCCCACTCACTGAATCAGATGCAGGGTAAATTAAACATACTTGATGCGAGATCACAACAACTAGGTCTAAAAATCCATATGAGAAAGACAGAAATAATAAGAATAAACCATGCAAAATAGTAATATGGTTTCTTTTAACGGTATCCCACTTCAAGATATAAAGTCATACACCTATTTGGGCAGTAGTGTAAAGATGGAGGAATTGATAGAGATATTAAAGTATGAATACAAAAGGCAAGAGGTGCTTTCAAAACGCTAGGAAATTTGTGGAGATCAGAAGAAATTAAAACAAGTAAAAAACATATATTTTTAAATTCTGATGTCAAATCATGTCTTGCTTTATGGAGCTGAAGTATGGGGAACAACCAAAACAGTGACCAGTAAACTATAAACTGGTGCATGTGCAGAATAAAGGGAATAAAATGGAATGATAGAGTCATTAATATAGAGCTTTGTGAGAGAACTAAACAAGTTTTGGTGGACCATGAGGTGAAGAAAAGACACTGGCATTTGATAGGACACATGTTAAGAAAACCTGAAAAAATATAACTAGAATGTCTTTGCACTGGAATCCACAGGGACACAGAAATAAAGGCAGAGCAAAAAAAAAAAAAAAAAAAACATGAAAAAGGGAAATAGAGGGCAAGGTTTAAAAGATGGGGAGAATATGAGGTGAGCTGCTTGCAATAACAAAGGATAGAACAACTTGGCATGAGTTGGTTGAGGGCATGTCCCACTGGGGAATAGAAGATAGAAGAAGAAGTCAGAGAAATGTCTTGGCAACCTCTGGCATAAACAGTTATCAGACAAAGAAAAATGACACTATGTTGGACACATCCTGAAGAGAAATTAGCAGAGAATCACAAAACAGGCACTGAGATGGGAAGTAGAGGTCTTGAGGAAATGAGGACATCCTAGAGAAACCCTAAAATGAACATTGATGAGAGAAGCCAAAGTGGCTGGACTAGATTCCCTCCATGATACCAAAGAAATTGCACAGGAAAAAATAAAAAATAGTATGGAGGAATAGACTGCGAGCCCAATGCAACATGTAATGTGTCTCCTTGGCTTCATTTCTTGACCAATAGAGACTTAGGTTTCCTCTATCCCAGTGAGTCAAGTTAGTAGGAAACGCACATTGCGATGACACTCAGATTGACAAGGAAACTGTTTATTGCTGTTCCAACAAAGGTGTCGTTTCATCGCTGTACTTTATTGTCACTCGTTTATCTAGGGAACTGTGACAACTGCAACCACTTCAGATCTAACAATAAGTCAGCTACCTTGTACTCTAGATGTTTCATTCATACTGATATCTCGTCTCTGAGGCACAGCACAGCAGGCATTCTCAGCCACTCAGTCATTCCACACAGGGTCACTTTTGGCTCAGCCATTTTAACAGCATACCAGATACTTGATCCCACTGTCAGCTATCATGATTTACTCCAGCCACTTGTTTCATTCGTTCCAGCCTTTCTCTCTTGCTGTCAAACACCAGCTGATCATTCCTACTTCCTCGCATTACAATCTTTTCTTTCCGTCCATGGGTTTCTCCTTTCAATCAAGCATTCGCTCTTGAGAAATCATAAGCTCACTTTGTACACCCTTTCCTGTTAGTTCTATTCCTATCTGGCCCTTGACCCTTAACTGGTCACGCTGGGGAACCCCTTAAGACTCATTGGGAATACCCACTCATTATACAACATATAATGGCATAGTAGGAAAATGATGATGGTGATGACTAGAATAAACTTTGACCACAGCACATCATTCAATATCATATTGATACCAATGTATAGTATTATATCTTGTGCTTTAGTTTCTGCATATGAAAGTAAATTTGTTCTTTTAATTTTCAGACCACCAGGCATTCCTGTCTTCAATACATTGTTCAACCCAGTCTGGCCATTAAATATGAGCACCGCAATGAGATTCATTGTATCTTTACTAGGAAATGTTCAGCGTCAACAGAGACCACAGATTCCCTCAAACATTGCACAAAATTGTGGCCCTTTCATGAAGACGCCATTTTGTCCTGGTGGACCAGGTATATTTTCAGGTGGACTGAGGTTGCCTCAGTTCACACCACAATTGCTGAATCTCAGCAGACCAAGGTTCGAGCCATTTAGACCTGTGATGGGGCCATGTGGATTTGGTATGGGACCTCCTGGATCATTTGGACCAAGGATGGGGCCTAATGTGGGACCTACTGGATCAGGTAATGGGCACATGGGAGCTCCTGGACCACATGGAGCTAGTCCGGGACAAATGGGACTTCCTGGATCATTAGGACCGAGGATGGGGCTTAATATGGGACCTACTGGGTCAATTAATGGGCACATAGGGGCTCCTGGACCATATGGAGCTAGTCCAGGACATATGGGACCTCCTGGATCATATCAACCAAGAATGGGGCTTGATGTGGGACCATGTGGATCAATTAATGGGCACATGGGAGTTCCTGGACCAGACCCGGACTCTGTAGCAATGAAAGAATTAGGTTCTAAATTAAAAAAGAAGGTGAGAATTAAGTTTTTGTTGTCTTCTCTTATACATTGAATTATCCCTTATAAACAGAATTATCATCATCATCAGGTGCCTTGTAGACTGCTAAATTTTTTTTCCACATTTTGCAATCTCCAAAAGCATGTGTCTGTAAGAGGAAGAAAGAAAAGTAAATGAAATATCTTTTTGGCAGTTGTGGCAAGACATCTTTGAGCAAATCTGCCACAAGCTGTTATCCAGAAGGCTTAACTATCATTGTTTGTGGTCAGAATTATTGGCATTCAAAGTAAAGACAGTGATTTGATGTCTAATGATCATCAGGTTTTGACTATTCTGTGGTTCCTAAACAGGGAAATGTTCTATACTAAGATGTCACAGACTTTTCTTATTTTCTTCTTCTTTAGCCCTTAATCCCTCTGTGAAGCTTAGGCATTTAACCAACTCATGGCAAGTTGTCATATCCTTTTCTATTGCAAAACTTATACCATTTTCTTCCCATCTTCTTCACCTCACTCTCTGATTTCATTTAGAGGGTTACCTTTTCTTCTTTTTTGACCCAGTGTGCCCCATTGATGTTGTACTGCTATCAGGTTTTCTCAGTATATGACATAGCCAATGCCATGGTCTTTTCTTCCCCTTTTGATTCACTGGAACCTGTTTATTCTCTGTGTTAGTGTCATACCATTTAATTCCCTTGATCTTAACAAGTACATAACAAATGTACAGGTTGTTTAATAAATGAGTGACACATTAAAATTGATAATAGGGAAAAAAAGAAATGAAAGTCAGTTCTTCTACGTTTCAGAGATGGTGCCTTGAAGTTTGTTAGAAAACTAGATTACAAGTGAAGAGATAACAAACTAGATGACCAGTGAAGAGATATCAAACTAGGTGACCATTGAAGAGATATCAAACTAGATGACCAGTGAAGAGATATCAAACTAGATGACCAGTGAAGAGATATCAAACTAGATGACCAGTGAAGAGATATCAAACTAGATGACCAGTGAAGAGATATCAAACTAGATGACCAGTGAAGAGATATCAAACTAGATGAACAGTGAAGAGATATCAAACTAGATGACCAGTGAAGAGATATCAAACTAGATGAACAGTGAAGAGATATCAAACTAGATGAACAGTGAAGAGATATCAAACTAGATGACCAGTGAAGAGATATCAAACTAGATGAACAGTGAAAAGATATCAAACTAGATGACCAGTGAAGAGATATCAAACTAGATGACCAGTGAAGAGATATCAAACTAGATGAACAGTGAAGAGATATCAAACTAGATGAACAGTGAAGAGATAACCTAAGATGAAAGAAAAAGACAGAGGATATACAAATAGGACTTAAAATAAATAACAATTTTGGAAAGAAAAACCCTGTTTAATAACAACAGTGTTTCTCATTTAGTTAACTTACTCTTCTTGAAATGTTTGTGCCTAGTTCTTCACTGGTTTTCACACACTTGTCACCAATACTGCCTTCATTCTTTGATGAATATTGACTTATTGACATCCTTCCTATGTAAACAACTGAATCACTGCAAGCTGTTTCACCTTGTGGATTACAGGGTGGGGCTTATTGAGAATTTGCTGAAAGTGTTGGGCTGAAAGCCTAGCAGTAAACCATAAACCAACCTGGTAACTGTCCTTTTAAATTCACACACAGAAGAATACAAAGAATCACTGCAAGTTGATCAACACTGGATGGACAGATTCATCATTACACTAGCAATGATGCCAGTGATCTGCAGGAGGTGCTGTGTGTACATGGTCTTCACACTGAACATTCCTCTGCAGTTGGAAATCACAAAAAGAATGTTGTTGTGGTACTATTGCTCTGGGACCCAGCCAACCCAAAAGAAGATGAAGGGAGTGGGATCTGTAGATACTGAAATGGGCCTCTCACATACATACATGGGAAGTATTATGAGCTCCACTTGAGAGAGGAATTCAGAAAACAAAAAGACTTTACTTACATTGTAGTCTTCTCCTTCATATGTGAGTGCCTGTTGTGAGTTATTAAAAACATGACACTTTTTTTTTACATTGCAAAATACAGCGGGCACAACAGCAGAAACAGCAACGTAAAAATAAAAAGCTTGCCAAACGATGCTCCATTGAGAGAATACAGCTTGCCAAACAGTGCTTCATTGAGAGAGAAAAGTTTGCCAAACAATGCTCCATTGACAGAGAATGGCTTGTCAAACAATCCTCCAGTTTTTCACTATCAAACAGGCAGCCGGTCCACCCTGTGAAACGGTCAGCAAAAAGTTTATTGGCGAAAACCACTACACCTGCTGGCCAGGTAGGTATTTGATTTCAACTAGGGAAGTCAAATGAATATAGGCAATATTACTGTTTGAAATATAAGTTTTTGTTTCTAAATGTTATGCATGTCTTAAAGACATGGTGGCGATGAGTTAATTGAACATTATTTGTGTGGATTTCTTGGATTCTGGGGCCCCATTTAATGGACTTAAAAGGTAGTATTTAAGCAAGCCTGTCATAAAAGGGTTTGGGGGAAGTCGTATATATTGGACCACAAGGCACATTTATCACAGCCAAACTGTAAACACATTCAAAGACATCGACCACCTATTTAAAGGCCGGTGAAGAAAAAATAAATAGAAAGAGCATACAAGATGTTATTGCCATTACCATACCTGACTTTCCCAGAGACATAGGTAATGTACATTTTATATGCCTGTTCAATCCTGCACCTACAACTGTCTGGGTCAGTCAATTACCCTCCCACCACCCTCCCCCCCCAAAAGTCATTATTACCCATGCTTACCACTTTTGTGCTGTAGGCAGGTCATCTTTGAGTCTGTGGATCCAAGAACAAAGATTATGCCACAATAATGATCCTGTGAAACAAAGTTAGAAATGATATTAGCAGACTGAAGGAACAACACCATGCAGCAAATTCATTGAGAAAGAGAAGATGAAATGGTTTGGTCATTTGGTAGGAATGCAGTGAGAACAACTACCAGTGCAGGTGCTACATATGAACAGATTTGAAGTGAAATCAAGAGGCTTCCCAAGGAGTAGATGAATTGATGACATTAAAAAGCTTATACATTGACATGAAATGACAGTAGCAAATGCTGCCCATCAAGCAATGGATTGTAAACTTCCTCCACACAACGCTTAATGGCAGAAGTGACAATTGATGTTGATGATGAATGATCCGTTGCAGATTCCTATGAAACGAACATGGAAAGCGACACCAGACAACAAAAGCCCCCCCCCCCCCCACCCCACAGTCCAATGTGTTGGTCAAAAAGTGCAGATAGTTCAGCTTTATTGTAAACAGGCACAACTGAATAGCTTTCTCAATTGAGCGAAGAAGAAACAGTACGTAATGGGCTCAGTATTAACCCAGTCACTGTTATTTCTTGTGAGCAAATCTCTGGTACCCATTTTGTGAAACTTTGCTTGAACTAAAATGGTTTATGAAAATAAATTCAGTTTATAGAATTGTTTACTCATGTTACTCTTGTTTGGTTGAAATATTTAATTTTGAAATATGTTTAGGAGGAAAAGAATCAGTCAGAGGTAGTTCAAGAGAAGGAACCAGAGCCAAAACCAGAACAGAAACCTGTTAAGTCAAGGCCAGTTGCCAGAACCTCAATACCTGGCACAGTTTGGTAAGTTGAGTACATTAAGGACCTTACATCATTATATAAAATTTAATTTGATTAAAAAAAATAACACATGCATATTAAAAATTATTTTCTTGCATAATTATTATGTATATATGCTTCAGGTGCCTTGCAAAATCTAAAGGTGGCATTGAATCTCCTGACAGTAATTTGTTCATTGTCATCATAAATTTCCACTTCTGCCGTTAAGCACCCAGGGAGGAACATTTTGTGATCCATTGCTTGATGGTCAACAGTGGCTATTGTCATTCCAAGTTGATGTAGAAGCTCTTTAGTCTACTAGGGCAAACCTCGGGCTATCACATCAGATCTTTTCATGTGTAACGCCTGTGTTGATAGTTTTGTTTCTAGCTGCATGTCTGTGTTGATAGTTTTGTTTCTAGCTGCATGTCTGTGTTGATAGTTTTGTTTCTAGCTGCATGTATGTGTTGGTAGTTTTGTTTCTAGCTGCATGTCTGTGTTGGTAGTTTTGTTTCTAGCTGCATGTATGTGTTGGTAGTTTTGTTTCTAGCTGCATGTATGTGTTGGTAGTTTTGTTTCTAGCTGCATGTCTGTGTTGGTAGTTTTGTTTCTAGCTGCATGTCTGTGTTGGTAGTTTTGTTTCTAGCTGCATGTCTGTGTTGGTAGTTTTGTTTCTAGCTGCATGTCTGTGTTGGTAGTTTTGTTTCTAGCTGCATGTCTGTGTTGGTAGTTTTGTTTCTAGCTGCATGTCTGTGTTGATAGTTTTGTTTCTAGCTGCATGTCTGTGTTGGTAGTTTTGTTTCTAGCTGCATGTCTGTGTTGGTAGTTTTGTTTCTAGCTGCATGTCTGTGTTGGTAGTTTTGTTTCTAGCTGCATGTCTGTGTTGATAGTTTTGTTTCTAGCTGCATGTCTGTGTTGGTAGTTTTGTTTCTAGCTGCATGTCTGTGTTGGTAGTTTTGTTTCTAGCTGCATGTCTGTGTTGGTAGTTTTGTTTCTAGCTGCATGTCTGTGTTGATAGTTTTGTTTCTAGCTGCATGTCTGTGTTGATAGTTTTGTTTCTAGCTGCATGTCTGTGTTGGTAGTTTTGTTTCTAGCTGCATGTCTGTGTTGATAGTTTTGTTTCTAGCTGCATGTCTGTGTTGGTAGTTTTGTTTCTAGCTGCATGTCTGTGTTGATAGTTTTGTTTCTAGCTGCATGTCTGTGTTGGTAGTTTTGTTTCTAGCTGCATGTCTGTGTTGGTAGTTTTGTTTCTAGCTGCATGTCTGTGTTGGTAGTTTTTTTCTGGCTGCATTCTTACTAAATCCTTACTAAGACCATTTGATCTTGTTTCTCAGTGAATTTGCTGCAGGGTGTTGTTCCCACAGTCTGTCTGATAATATCATTTTTAATCTTGTCTCAGATGGTTAAATTAGTGGCTTTTCTCAGATCTCTCATCATTATATTATCATAATTCTGTCACCCGTTTGAATGCAATTTTTCGTTATTTGAAGCCCTACTCTGGCTCTTGCCAGGGGCCGCAGTATAGCCCGGCCATAAATATGATCTAATGGCTGAACTCGGTTTCTGGGACCTCTCCACGGGTGATCATCATCCACATGGTGGCACTTTGTGTCATCGGGTATTTATCGCTTGTGTGATGTCCTGGTGGGTTAAAAGAAGATATATAGATAGATCTCTCATTTCACCACTAATCTGATATTACGACAGTTGCAGTAAAAATGCATTGTACAAAATCAACTACTGTATATTACTTTATTGATCTCACCTAGGCATTTAATTTGGTTAGTCAGAAAGGTCTGTTCAACACTCAGAAGAAGATGAGTGTCCACCTACCCTACTGAGCATTATCGAGTCATGCCACACAGCTATGAAAGGTACAATCAGCTTTGATGGTGTAACATCGGAGGAATTTGTAATCAGCAATGGAGTTAAGCAGGGATGTGTTCTTGCTCCTATTCTTTTTGGAATATACTTCTCACTTATTTAAAATATGCGTTTTGAGATCATGAGGGTGGTGTATTTATCCATTCTCAGGCTGACCGCAGCCTCTACAATGTTCTTAGGCTGAAAGCAAATACCAGGATATGAAAGGTATTATCAGAGAGCTGCTGTTTGCAGACTATCGATGGACTGAGAAATCAACATCAGGATAGATAATGCAAAATAGTGAGCATATTTACAAAAAGAGTTGGCGAGAACAGAAAGCTCAGGATTAAAAGTTATTTGCAGAAACGGCTAAATAGCTTTCACATGCAATGCCTTAGAAGAGCACTTGGCATTAAGTGGCAAGACAAGGTCACAAACGCTGAGTTATTGGAAAAAGCAGATATTATAAGAGTTATCTTAGTGCTCAGTCTACGTAGGCTCAGTTGGCTGGTAAAAAGAGGATGGTAGAGTCCCTAACGACATTATCTATGGTGAATTACAGATGGGCAGAAGACTTAGAGCCTGACATTTACTACGATAAAGATGTGTGCAAACGAGATATGAATGATACAAGTGTCGAGGTGGATTTGCAAAATGCCTTGGACCGTGTTGCTGGAGGGGGCACATCGGGAAGGGAATAAGAATGAAGGAAGAAATAATTGCATAAAGGATGAGAGCTGAGCATCGTATATGAAACACACTAAATACAAATGATGGCAAAAGTGGTCCAGAAATTTCATGCTGTATATGTAGAAGACTTTTCTTAATGTAGGCATGTCTTTCTAGTCACACTTGCCACCGCTAGTCCCATGCCCCCTCCTAGCACAATGTAACACTATCGTCAGGAAAAACGGAAAGATGCCAACATATGTAAAACAATATTTCACAGGTGTTAATTTTACGTAAGTGCCCTGGTAGCATTGTGTATGAATATGCTGTTTACAATCTACTGTCATTTGATTGTTTAATATAATTAATGTTGCTTACAGGGCACAGACTCAGGGAAGGCACCAACCCCTTATAATTTTTTTCAAGGGACTCATGTGCTTAAGCCTTCTTCAACTGCATGATAATAATATCTGGCCCTCTTGGCTGCTTATCTTCTTTCAGGTGTTAGCAGACAAACCCATCTGTGCTAAAAATTGCTGGGCAGAGCTATTCACCTGCTGGCCTGCGGGCCAAATTTGACCCAGGGAGGCCTAGAAAGTGGCAAACGGATCATTGGCAACTTTTGTATTTTGTATTTTATGCTTGGGCTTATGCTTCTGGCCCATGACGATCCCCATTGTCCCAATTTTGGCTCCTGAATAAAATTAGTTGAATAGCCCGACATAAGGTATACTATAATGTCCTGATCTCTTAAGAACAGACCAATTTAAAAAAAAAAAATTAGCACATGCTAATGTTGACAGCATGACCAGTGTGTTACTGAATCTGTTCTTCTTCTTTGCGTTCTCAGGCTGTAAACTCTAGCCGAAAGTTCTGGTTGTTCGTCCATTTCTGGACTTGAGACTTGTTCCTGAACTGGAGCTTTGCGTGCACATCCGTTCTGCAGATCTGACTAATCTGTATGCACTCTTCTCATTTATGCAGCACCTCGGAATCCACACAGGGAAGCCTGTAATAAATTGTACGTTGCCTCAGGAGAATACAAAACTGCACTTTTTCTCATGTATAACCTGGTGATGTCTATAAAGTTTATGTAAGTTCACTATTTATATATGCAATTCATTCATCTAGTGTCATACTTCTATACCTTCTATTCTTCTTCTTGACGTTTACAGGCTGTAAACTCTGGCGGAAGGTTCTGGTTGTTCGTTCACTTCTGGACTTAAGTCTTGTTACAGAACATGAATTTTGCATGCATGCACGATCATTTTACATATCTGGCTTAATTGTTTACAGACTGTTGGTTCCTTGCCTCACAGGCAGACGCACTCCGATTTTGAAAGAAACACTACTAGTTAGTTGACTTTTATGACATGCTTGTTGGGGGGTAGTATTCTTTTCCTCCTACAATGGTGCCCTGGAACCCACAAGGGAAACACTTTTATATAATTTGTTATTAGTTGTTCTTCATTGTGAGATATTGTTGTTGCTGATTCCTACAGGTGTGTAGTTCAGACTAATGATGGGAAACGTTCTATTCTTTTATCCTCCTAAACAATGGTCAGCCCTGGAAAATGCCCTAGAGCCACTGAGTGATAAACTTACCCTGTAGCTTATCATAACTTTTGAATTTGTAAAGGAAAGTAAATAAAAATTTAAACTTATTCTCACATTTGGATATTCACTGCTCTTGTGGCTACAAAACCATGGTAAGTGAGGAATGTAAAATTGTGTCTTTGTTAACATAACACCTGCCGAATTCTTTTTTTTCCCCTTCTACTATAACAGTATAAAACAAAAACATTTCAGATTCAAAATGGTCATTCATTCTTCTTTAGAAAAATATATACTTTTGTAGGGATTACAAATATACTACATTCTCAGTTGCCTTTTTTTTTTTTTATACACTATCCCGTCTGCCCTTTTTATAAAAAGAAATTAATTTGAGCCAAGTATGTCAAAATTCATGGGCCTGAAAGAGTTAATGAGCCATTTTGTTTATTCCAGTTATATTTGTATTTGTGTTGTTTTTATCTGCACATTCTATTTTGAATCCTTAAATGCATTATTCTTGTAAATTTATTTGTATCAGATAAAATGGAGCAAAAGGGTGTTCAAGAAGGACCACCATCAAAGAAGACCAGGTAATTGTGTTTTAGTTAACCCTTTTTGTTTAAAATGTCACAGCATCCGAAGCGATCACAGCCGTAAGTGAAGGATCCAACCCTTTCCATGCCAACAACACAGGCATGCGATGCTATATTTTTTATATATTTATTTTTAACAACATATGCATATTGCGCCTTTGATTCTAGACTCATAGTTTTATAGACCAATCAGTACTCAGTGGGTGATGTGGTCAACATTATGCTGACTGCTTTTATTTCCAAGGACATTTTCTGGTACCCAGTTAAAGTTGGGTTGATCTGGGAGCTTTGTTCATCATCTCCCAGGAACAGATCTAAACCCATGACATTTGGACCAGTAGGGAAAAACTGAGTCGCTGCACTAACGCTGCTCTGAAGTTGGCATAGCTCTAGTGTCGTCACTGAGACATGCAAGTCTGTCTACAATTGTAGGCTGAAGACACCCGAGAGGGGGTGTGTTTATAGTAAGTCCCTCATTTTTTTATTTGTGGTGTGGTTATTTTATAATTTATACAATAATTGTGTCTTTTAACAGCTATTTTTATCTGTCTTTTCTCAATCACATATTATGAGCTCATTTGATCTTCTCGTATGTGTACTTAAGTTTGCTCAGTAACAATAATTATTTTGAAGTTTTGGATTTTTTATATTTACAGTCACTATTTTGTGCAAAGTTGCTTCTTTATATGAAGGGAAAAATCACTAAATAAAAATGGAGCAAAGAAAAAAAGCTTTCATTCCCTTTAACCAAGAAAGAAAAAAATGGGTTTTATTGACACAGCCACAGAGAGAAAAGTGACTCACCGTAAGTTTATTATGACATCAGTGATAGATTTACTGATTTTTTTTGTCACCCCAAATAATATGTTAAAAGAAAAAAATTGTTCAGTTTATGTTTGTTGTTATAAATATAACATACCCACCCCATTTACACATTGTGCAGTTGCAACCAGTTCCAAAGCTGTTATATAGGTCACTGCCCACAGACAGCATGTCATCAGAATACTGTAGAAGTCCAAAAACAGCTTTTTCTGAGCTTCAGGGTTAACTTGCTGCCTTTGCATTGTGATCATGGTTGCAGATTTACAGTCATCTCTTGGTTCTTTCATGTGTCTTACTTCTTGCAAAGCACTCAGTATATCGGCATGGTCCACGGCTCATTGTTCCTTCACGGAATCCTTACCTACAAGCCTATTAGCTTGCTCATTATCCTTCCAAACCTTCATGCTTTGACATGAAAATTAAACTGATTCTTGTTGTCTGGTGCAGAAGAAATTGTTTGCATTTTAAAATAAAATTATTATTTCTCTGTTTAACATTACTTTTACTCACAGTGACATTCATATCAGAGAAACACTGCAGATACAGATAATCTATTTCAGGTGAACGAAAAGAAGCAGAAGGAGAAAAAAAAATGACTTTTACTTCAGTGCTAGTATAGAAAAATAAATTGATTAAAACCTTTGCCAAATGCACTATTTTATAAAGAGGACTGGTGACCATTTTATCTCGGTAGACTATTTTATCTCAGTTGTAGATTTTGGGCTAAGAACTGATCCTTCATCATCATCAGTTTCTTCTTCTTCAATGGTAAACACACTAAAAACAGTTTCATCCTCATTCAAAATTTCAAAGCCTCCACCCATTTTGTCAAATTCCAAAAATCTGTTTTTTCCCCTAGAAAATGAGGGATAACAGAAACTGACGGTGAAACATTTTACTGTTAATTGAAGTTTGACTGTATATAGGTTCTTTACCATTGGTTTCTGTGTAGTCCATGGCAGCTGGTCCTGAAGGGAAGCTTTGACAGGCAAACGAATAGAGCACTGCTTTTCTGATGTGGCAGCTTCTACAGCATGCTTTATCCCAAATGTATTGTGTTACCTTTTCTAAGAGTTAAGAGTTGAACATCTGAATATTAAGTAGGTTGACAGAGAGATCATGGGCAATACATGGTCTCTACAGTACTGCACAGGCTTTGTCCTATGGAGAGTAGGAACAACTTCT
Source organism: Candidula unifasciata (assembly GCA_905116865.2). Lineage (NCBI taxonomy): Eukaryota > Metazoa > Mollusca > Gastropoda > Stylommatophora > Geomitridae > Candidula > Candidula unifasciata. The sequence goes on along the minus strand of CAJHNH020008334.1, from coordinate 136,222 downwards.
CTGCCTATAATTAGTATCATCATGGGCTACAGTTCTCATGCTTCCCTATAGCCATTGTCTGTAAAAACCGACTGCCATTTCATTTTTACTGAACAGGTTTTTCTCTGTTTTTTCTTACAGGTTTCTGCACATTCGACTTGGGAGAAGGAATTGCATAAAATTGTATTTGACAAGCGATACTTGCTTCTGAGTTTTCAGGAACGCAAACAGGTGTTTGAAGAGTATTTGAAGGACCAAGCTGAAGAAGAAGAACAAGAACAAATTAGGAAAACTAAAGAGAAGATAGATTTATATAAACAGTTGCTTGAGGAAAGTAACTTAACTGTGAAGTAAGTAACAAGTTTAAAATGGTAGATTCGTCTAATGTGAGTATTGGACATATGGGAGCTTGTCATATAATTCTGTGGACCGTCTGGTCTGCGGTTACAGGTGCTATCTTTTGAGAGCAACAGTCTTATTGCAGACGTGTAATAAACATTTACTCACAACAGTTTTTTCAGTGCTCAGTCTTTGAAGGCTCAGATGGCTAGGAAGATGGTAGAGTATCTATGGATACTCTCTAAGGTGACTTGAGTAAAAGATGACGAGGTTGGCCTATATTACGATATAAAAATATGTGCAAGTGGGACATGAAAGATATAGGTATTGGGTTGGGAACAGTATGCCATGGACAGTGTTGCATCGAGGCGAAAAATTCTGGAGGAAATGGGGATAAGGAGAAATTGATTTGCAGATAAGTTAAATGTTGAACATCTGAACATTAAATAAATGATATATTGACAATGGTCCTAAAATCTTATGTTCTACTTGTGGAAAACTTTTCCTACCACTAGTTAGTCTTGCTAATTGCACTCACCATCATCATAGGCTGTGATTCCCATGCTTCCCTCTATTACAGCGGTTCTGAACCTGTGAGTCTTGACCTCTTTGGGGGTCGAGCACCCCTTTCTTAGGGGTCGCTTAAGACCACCGGAAAACATATTCACTGAAATTGTGAAGTAGCAACAAAAATAATTTTATGGTTGGGGGTCACCACAACATGAGAAACTGTATTAAAGGGTCGCAGCATTAGGAAGGTTGAGAACCAATGCACTAGCACAATATAACACTGTCTTCATGAAGAGATAGAAAGGTAACATTAAATTAACATTTCTGTCAGTTTCAAATGCTTTTTGGGTAACTTTTCCTGTTGCTGTTTAGCATAAATTATAGCTTTAGTTGTAGAAGTTGAATTAGCGATGTTCTCGTAAGATTTTAAAAAAATTTACCTGTTTCTGATTCTTGTTTTAAAAAAACAAAATGAAGTTTCCCTGTCATAATTGGTAAGTTAACATTTAAAATAGAACTTTTATAATTTCATACTGCTGATTCTATAAAGTATTCTTAGTATTTTTTTAAAAAGTGAAATAAAAGTAAATGTCCTTTACACATGCCAGTAACCCACGGTATTTTAGCAATTTTATATTGTTAATTCCATACTACATGTTTTATTTTATTTAGTTGGTTAGACTTGTGGCTAACATGATGTTCTTAATTATTTAGAAAACATCTGTTACTGATATCTGAATGGATTTGGCATGTCAATTATTTTGTCATTTTGAAAAGACCTAGTGAATATCTGTAAACATTGTTACACATGGTGCAGCATTTTAAGCTTAAAGCATTTCACTAGATTTGTGCAAACAAAAAGATATTGTTATGAATATGTTAGCCCTGATAAAATAGGCAGTAACTTTTCTTCTTCTTTGTCTTCGCTGTTGGCTGTAGACTCTGGCAGAAAGTTCTGATTGTTCGTCTACCTCTGGACTTTAGACTTGTGTCAGAACCTGAGTGTTGCGTGCACATCCGTTTTACAGATCTGACTTATTTGTATAGAGACTGTTGGTTCCTTGCCTCTCAGGCAGATACACCTACTTTGAAGGAAGTCCCAAGTTAGTTCACTCTTACGACATGCTATTTGGGGAGGCAGTGGCTCTATTCTTGTTTTCCCCAAAATGGGATCCTGGAACCCACACGAGAAGCAGTCACTTTTGGGTGTAGTTGATTATGTAGTTAACTTACAAGGATCCATTTATTAGCTTCATTGCATTCAAATTGTTACTGTAGTATGCACATAATGAGATACAACAAAGTATGGCTGGCGATACATTGTTTATACTGTTTATGTTTTCTTTGTTGACATTTAGAGTACACATTACTGAAGACCTATTTTATTACTGTTTAAAAATTGGGTCTTATCTGCTCGCGGAGTACTTTTTAAAATCATTCACAAGTTAGCATAGCCAGTTAACAGTGTTGCCAGTGTTCCTTTTTCAGTTAATAAAGTTTCAGAAGCAGAGTTTAAAAAGACAGAGTTCAATTTGTCCCGTCATTTTTATTCAGATTTGTTTTTTAATACATAACTATTGCATTTTACACTAGGTCTACTTTTGACGAATTTGCTGCCAAATATTTAAAGGACGAACGCTTCGGAATGATAGACGAGATGCAAGACAAGATATTTTTCTTTTTAGAATATATCAATGACCTTGTCAAGTCTGAGAAACAAGAGAACAAGGTAATTATAGAGAAGATACATGGCTGGTATGATTCTGCAGAAACTAGATGGGCAGTCATTCTTTAAAAAATAATGTTAAGATGTTAGCTTGTAGTTGTTTTTATTGGGGTGTGTATATGCGAGAGAGAGAGAGAGAGAATGAATGAACTTTATTTTCAAAGGGTAACAAATTAGGCACACAGGCCTGTCTTACATTCAGCTCTTCCAAACTCCCATCTTTCACACAGCAGTTGTATTTCATAAATAAAGCATGGTATGTTCATGTAATAATGTACATATTATGAATATCAAGTCAAAAACAAAAGTATAGGTGGTAAAATATGTGCATACGCTTGCGCACGAACACATACACACGCAAACCCATTCACTCACACACACACACACACACACACAGGCACCTAATACACACATACATCCACATACATATGAGAGAGAGAGAGATATTACAGTAGTCTGACATGAATACATATATAAATGCTCCTATCCATTCCAGTAGATCATGTAATTAAGCCTCAGTACAGTGCACAAAATCAGAAAATCAGTATAACATACAAGGTGTTTACCAGAACCACTTTTGACCCTCTTGTACCTTGCAATATTAAGGTGAAGTATAATTTGCATGAGAGTGGCTATCTATGTGCCTCCTGAATGAAGATTACCAGGGACTCTGACACTTAGTCCATAATTTGCATAGTTTAACCTCTCTTTCAATTACCAATTGGTCTGAACATCATTGTTTATTGCGGTATACTCTCTGTTGGCAGCCAAGTTAAATGATTGAAACACTTTACTTGGTTTCTAGTGAAATCTAGCACTGCTGGTAGCATCAGATTCAGATGTCATAATTTATCTTCTTGATATGCTGAACACTGTTCCCAAGAATCTCATTTCAGATGTAACTGTTCTTGTTCTCTTTTTCTGTTGCTGAAAAACCCCCACTATGCTATACATATTCTTAGTGTGGGTAGGTTTCTTATGATATAATCTTAATCTAGGCAACATCATAATGGATTTCCAAATAATAAGGGTTTTTAAGTGTGCGCATCTCGCCCCCATCCCCCTTCCCTTTTTTTTCCACCCCAAAACATCCACGGATTTCAGCATCACCAGAGAAAGCTGGTTTTCTGATCCACTAGCACCATGGATCTAGAGAGAACATAAACTGAACAGCTGGGTAATAGTTCAGCTGCAAAGTCATTTTCTGGAACCTGCAAGTTAAAAGAAATAATAGACCTAAAATGTATGAAGAGAGAATTAGAGAGATGAAAATATGGAGAGGGCATATGCAGGGGATGACAAAGGAGGGCTTCGTGTGAGCTGCTCAAAGCTTACTCATATTTTTTGCAGTAGCAGTTTTGCTGAGGGTGGTCTTTGTGACTTAAAATTAAATACAGCCATTGATTGGCACTCTCTTACACATGTGGATTCCCCCCCCCCCCCCCAATTTCGGGGCAGTTGACTTATTCCCCCACCCCCACCACCTCAAGCATCATCCCAGTTGTTGGTAGGGTGGAGAGTGGACCCACTGCCCCCTTCCCATAACAATTAAGTCAGAGTGCTTCTGCCTGAGAGACAAGAAATTAACAGTCTGTATACAACTAAGCCAGATCTGTAAAACTGATGTGAATGCAGAACTCAAGTTCTGAGACAAATTCAAAGTCGAAAAGTGAGCTTACAGCAAGAAATTTATGTCAGAGTTTACAGACAGTAAGCGCTAAGAAGAAGAAGATTAACACTCGCAAAAGACATGAATGATTCAGTGGCACAAAGATCAATTGAAAGCATAGCCCAAAACACCTCCATATGATGACTGTCTAGAAAGAACATCAGCCATCTAAACACTCCTTCAAAATGTGTTGTCACTTCCTTTTTTTCTTGTCTTTCTCTGGTTGACTCGTCAAAGTGCAGTCTTAATGTACTCTAGTTGTACTCTTTAAAAAAAATTGAATTATTTCCTTCTGATGTGGGTAATAAGTCCTCTTCGGGATTTAATAAAGTAAAGGTTCTTTTTTATATAGGGCTAGACCTATATTTTATAGACCAGTAGGTACTCAGTGGGGCATGTGGTCAAAATCATGTCAACCGCCTTTACTTCCCGGGACTTTATTTGGTAACCATTTAAGTCTGGGTCAACCAGGAAACCAAGGTCATTTTTGGAAAAAAAGTCAGGCTCTGTTTTGATTTGAATCCACAGGTGGGCATCTGGCTGCTATACCACTACAGCTCCCGCATGAGTTAATGAACATAATTAAGAAAACAAATTAATTGGTTTTTAGGTTTCAGTTAGTTTGTTATATGCAGAAATAATAATGCTGGAAACCACTGAGACTAGCACAGTAGGAAAGACATCTGATCTAGTCATTGTTTCCCTCCAGAATTGCTGGCCATGTGATTAACACCTATGAGAATCTAACAGGATTAAATGCCAGAAATCCCTAGTCAATCGTAAAACAGTTAAATTAGGCATACCTAGGACACACATGTTGACTTTAATATTCATTTTAAATTGTTTATGCAGCAGACATCTACATAAAGTTTGTTATTGTGTATCTGATGTATGTGTCTCTGTCTTTGTTAAAGGTTGAGCAGAAAGAGCAAGAAGACAGGTTACAACCAGTCTCTTTAAAGGACACAAATACAAGCTGGCAAAGACAAAGAGAGGAAGCTATTGAGGACTTCAAACAGTTTCTTGCTGAGAAAGTAAGTCACTTAATTATTTCTATTCTACATTTGTATATATGGTATCTGTGATTATAATAAACTGTATTTTTTTGCCTGGCTTTGTCTGAGATAGTAAAAGAAAACTGTTGTCTCTCATCCTCCGCTGTGGGTTGCGACCCATTTGGGGGTTAAACGACCATTTTACAGGGGTAGCCTAAGACCATCGGAAAATACATATTTACTGAAGTTATGAAGTAACAACGAAAATAATTTTATGGTTGGGGGTCACCACAGCATGAGGAACTGTATTAAAGGGTTGCAGCATTAGGAAGGTTGAGAACCACTGCTCTGCTTTATCTTTGAGGTTCTTACCACCCTCTGGGCCATTCCACCACCCCTCAGATCTGACAGACGAAGCTACCACCTCAACTGCCCCAGCACTCCTAGAAGGCAGTAGCACCCACTATGGAAAGAACATCTGTCAGGCTGCTGCCACCTCATGCATCCACCGCTCTCTCACCGCTGGTCGGAAGTCAGGGTTAGAATTCCGACTGTTGGCAGCCTCCCAAATTGAACCGAAAAAAATACCCCCACCCCCCAGCACCTCCAATGGGATGGCCAGAGTTTAAAACGCTAGTCTAACCAGTTCTGCATGTCTGAGTTCTGGGTTAGGTTTACCTCTGATTGTAAGTGGTTCATTGCTCCTAAGGGTAGCTGGGCTTTGTTACATGACCTGTTCCACAACCGACACATTTTACTGACCAAGCTGCCGCCACCTAAACTATCCCAGCATTAGTGAGATGGGAAAGACCATAACCGTATTGCGGCTCCCACTTTAGCCATAAATAATTGTGATCACCTTTTTTGTTTTAAATGTCGGTTAAAAGGGCTGAGAACAATGACAGTGAAAATATACAATTAAAAAGATTTAAAAAATTGTTTCAAAAACAAACCCAAAAATGTAGAAGTTTTAGCAAGGGCTTGAACCCATGACTATCTGCATTTTAGGCGGATGTGATAACCACTACACTATGGGATCTTGTGATCAAAATCTTAGATACTGACACCAATATTTAACAGTGTGGTAGACAGACATGTGTATTGTCTCTTATATAAGTGGAAAGTTCTAGTTGTTTGTCCACCTCTGGACCTTGACACCGATCTAGAATATGAACATTGTGTGTGTGGACATCTGTTTAACAGATCTGGCTTATTGTATGCAGACGCCTGGTTCCTTGATTCTCAGCTAACAAAAAATGACAACAGTTTTTAGGGGGGGGGACAGCAAAATATAGTTTTGTCAAACTAAATTTTTCAAAAAACATAAGATACTCTTAAATTCTCAAGGGATGTAACTATAGTGAATGCTAACTTTTAGTGATTGTGAAGTATAACACCAGAAAAGGATGTACCTCAAATAGTGATTCCCAAAGCTGATGCAGTTGATCTCATATGCTCCTCATTACAGTCATACAGTTGCCACAGGGCTCATCAGAAGATTTTCTTTTGGCCGGCTGAATTTTATAACAAATATTTTCTGCAGGATGAGACAGCCAGCTCCACTTGATCATCTTTCACAACTATTTTAAAATAAATGTCAAAGTGTACCATCATTTGACATTTTTAAAAAAAATTTAAATTATATATTAAAACCCCACCCTGGCTGGACTTCAGGTTACTTTGTAACTGTTGAAGCTCGGAGCTCTAATATAACTTTACGGCTGAACATTGTTTCTGGGGTTTGACCGGGAAAAAGGGGGGGGGGGGTCGTTCGAGTAATGATGCATTGCCCTTTGCATCACCAGTTTCCTTCGAAGTTGGAGTGCATCTACCTGAGAGGCAAGGAACCAACAAACTGCATACAGATAAGTCACATGTGTTAAACGGATATGCACGCAGCACTCATGTTCTGGAACAAAACTAAAGTCCAGAGGTGGATGAATACCTAGAACTTTCTTCCAGAGCTTACAGCTGGTGAATGTGAAGAAGAAGCATCACCAGTTGTTAATCGTTTAGTGTGCGATCCTCCTGTGGTTAAGTTTCACTCACTAACAACTCTCTACCTTAGGTTTTTTTAAGTTTCCTTTTTTAACTCTACACTTACACACACCAGCACGGGCGCAGAGGTCCACTGCAGTAAAAGTCTGTAACATGCAAATGAAGCGGAGTACTCAATATGTGTATGTAATCAAAATCCTAGGTCTGCAGCCTGCCTACTGTCAGCTTCTAAATTCATAGCCCATGATGAATTAGATGTTCAATATATGGAAGTGAGCTTAAATAGTCATGAGCAGGACGTGATGGGTCCTTTGGTAAACCCAGTACCAGAGCACCATGTATTAGCTCTACATTTATGGAAGCCTCCTTGGTTGGCGGGGAATGCTCATGTTCGGGCGGGGGGGGGGGGGGGGGGGGGGGGGGGGGGGGGGGGGGGGTTATAATTTATTATGGTTTTAAAAGATTTCATTCTTGCTTGTCCTAAAGATCCTAATTGAGCTTCCTTACCAGAAAGTCGTAACTAAAGATGTTGTGTATATACATTGACTTGCTTAGTCTTTGAGGTCTAGCACAATATGCTCCATGCACTAAGGGCACAGAAAGGGTCCTTTCTAACTTTTTTATTCAACAATCTGGGCTTTTATTTTATGAATGTAAATCATTAAAATTAGTGCTATACAATTTTGGATATTCTATCAGCGGGATGCTGGTGTGTTGGGAAATTAGCAGCCAGATAGACTGGTCGGTTCTGCACCACTTGGTGGTGAATTGGTGTATGACAAGCTAGATGAGGGCCCCTTGGGAGCGAGTGAACAGTGTGGAGGCACAAATAGATCTTTAGGGTCTGAGTACAAAAGTGATGCGGGGAGTTACCAGGGGATCAAGCTGGTGCTCAGTACTCAAGGGAAAGATGAGGTTGATGTACAATCCGACAGTTACTGGTACCATCAGAATTGGGACTCTTTGCTTTCTGCTAAAGATAGGGACAGAGCACTCATATGAGTGTCCTGAGTGCTGTGATGCTGATCCTTAATTCAACATGTTTAGTCATGAACTCTAAAGAACTCTAATAAAGCATGTACATTTGGTCTCTGTGGAAGCAGTACATCCATGAGTTTCATTTTGTCGTCACTGCCTCTCTCAGAAACCAGCTTTAATCTTCTGGGATTTAAATAGTTAAGGTTTAACAGTGTCTCTCTTGACCAAAACATTTATTTATTTGTATATTTATTACCATGAAATTTTTTTTTTTTTAAATGTTTATACAAATATAGACTCAAATTTTTTTTAAATAGACATTTGTCACTCAATGGGCGATGTGCAGTTGGTCCCTTTGGAAACAGTGCAACCATGAGTTTCTTGTTGTCGTCACTGTCTCTCTCAGAAATCAGCTTTAATCTTCTGGGATTTCAAGAGTTAATATTTTACAGTGTCTTTCTTGACCAAAACATGGTTTAGGTAAATTAATTTAGCATGTTTTCTGTTTATAGAGTATCTAACAAACTTCTGTTTGCACAATAAAAATTTTCAGGCAAAACTGATTAAAGAGCCATTCACTGTTTTCAAGTCAAGATTTTATAGAGACCCCAGATGGAGAAAGGAACTCACTGCTGTAGAAAAGATGAAATTTTTTTACAGCCATGTAGATGAACTTCTTGAAAAGAATAGAGAAATCTTTTGGTCAATTTTGGATGAAATGGATGTAAGGATTATTTTTAATTGTAATTGCAGTTCTTCTTCTTCTTCATGTTTACAGGCTGTAAACTCCATTGGAAAGTTCTGATTGTTTGTCCACTTCTGGACTCCAGTCCTGTTCCAGAACCTGAGTCTTGCTTGCACATCTGTTTTACATACCTGACTCATTTGTATGCAAACTGTTGGTTTCTTGCCTTTTGGGCAGATGCACTCTTGACTTTGAAGGAAAAATATAAAACCGAACAGAAAGTTATCAGCAAGCTTTTCATTATATCAAACACAAACAAAACCTGAACGTTGATAGACGTTGGTAGGCAGTATAGATGAGTGTGGCAAGCACAAACAGGTAGTTGCAGTTCTGGGCGGGCAGGACACATGAGGTAGGTGAAATTAATGAACTGTTGTGGAGCTATAAAAATATCAAGAAAAGATATGAAACCAAACGAAAAGTATATCTGCAAGCTTCACACTATAACGAACACGAACAAAAACATGAACATTGCGGTTATGGAGCCTTCATCAGCACATACATAATTAAAACAGTGCCACACAAATACACAAAATCATTTATCTTAATATCTCAAAGCAGCCAGGTCAATGTCTTGTCAGTAGACTGATGAGACACGTGGGACAGTAGAATAAAAAAGAAGACTTTGAAGGAAGCTCTCAGTCAACTCTTACCCTATGTTTTTGGTTAGGCAGTGGGTCTATTCTTGTTTTCCCCACATTGGAGCCCGGAAACCCACACAAAGAATAGTTGGAGTGATTGGTTGTACATTTATTACCATGGATAATGACTTTCAATTTGAATTTGAGAAATGGAGGCAAGGCTGTTTGGCAGACTATATCTGTCTACTGTGCCATAGTTGGAAATCATTGAATCTCAAGTCCAGTCAACTTATTATGTGCTGTTATGTTCAAATTAAAATGTAACTGACATTACAAAAAATTGGCATCCACAAGTGCTGAACCACATGTGCACCGGTACAGATAAAGATCTATCTACACTGCTTCTTCACTAACTATGTTTAACTAGAAACAGGTTTTCTACTGTTGGGCTAGCCAGTATAGTTAGGGTGGACATTTCCTTAAAGTTAGAGCACATCTTTCTTAGAGGCAAAGAACCAGTTGTCTGCACACAAGTAAACCAGATCTGTAAAATAGATGTGCACACAACACTGAACTCCTGGAACACGACACAAACTTAGAAGTGGACAGTGTCTAGATATGATTCTAGGCAGAGCAAAACCCATCCACACTGGACTACAGATTACTTTGTAACCATTTTATGGTGCCCCAAAATAACTGCTGTACAGTATGGTTGCACACTCACATTTTTTTAAAGACAATTGTCACTCAGTGGGTGATGTTGTTGACATTATGCCAGTCACTTTCGCTTCCAGGATATCATATTTTTGCTCATTTTAGTCTTGGTTTACCCAGGCGCCATGACCAGTTTTGTTTTCCAGATCCGCTGTATGTGGATTCATCTTCTGCAGTCATTGGAAAACATAATTGTTTTATGCCAATTCACTGTGATATTTGGGCCTTTCAGCTGACACATCTGACTACTTCAGGCCTTCCTGGTTAGTGTTGTGCTACATGCACAACCTCATTGTTTTGTCTTTATTGTAAATGTTGATATATCAACATGCCTGCAGTGACCTGTTTTTGAAAAGCATAGTTAAATTTCATTGGTTCTGTTTGCACCTGCACAGTGTTTACAAGACCAGGATAGGATTATAGCAGCTATAAATAGTTGAAGTCAGATTTTCCCATAATCCTCAGCGATAGCGGTCAGCCGATACCTACTTGGTTTGGTATTCCATTTAATGCTTCACTCTGTTGATGTTTATTAATTACCCATTTTATATATCTTTATATTTTTCGGGAAAAAAGGGAGGGGCTTAAAAAGTAGATAAATACTTTAAAATAAATTATTAGTGACCTGTGCTGCATAATTTTGTTTAGAGGATTTTTATAGAGAATTCCCACTGATTCATTCCTCCCCACCCCTCTTTTTTCTTGTTTACATTCATGGCATGAAAACATTCACATATGTCTTTGATGGTTCTAACCTATCATTCTACGAATACACTGAAAACATTCTTAGATGTGTATAATATTGTGTTTAGTGAACAGCAGTGTTCTGATTTGGGTGCAGATTGAACCTTCTTCTTCTTCTTCTTCTTCTTTTTCTTCTTCTTCTTCATTTTTTTTTTCATCTTCTTCTTCTTCTTCTTCTTCTTCTTCTTCTTCATCTTTTTTGTCTTCTTCTTCTTCTTCATCTTCTTCTTCTTTTTCTTCCTCTTCCTCCTCCTCTTCTTCTTCTTCCTCTTCTTCTTCTTCTTCCTCTTCTTCTTCTTCTTCTTCAACTTCTTCTTCTTCCTCTTCTTCTTCTTCTTCTAATTGAACCAAAGCATCCCCACATGTGTTCTAATTAGGTCTAGTTCTAATGTCCCAGTTTGTTTATATGTTGTGTATGTAGGAAACAGTAGACCTGTTTAATCAGGTGTAACCTCCACAGTGAAGGTTGACTACAATGGAGCTCTCTATCTCTTGTCTTGGTTGTACTGACTCCTAATACTCCTTGTCTTGATGTTGTCCTCCCATTGTTGTCACTGGCTACCTTTTGGTCTCTTGCTTTTAACTTTTCCTTCCAGTATGGCTTTTAAAAGTCTTTTACTGTGGCACCAATGTGTTATTTGCTTGTTTCTTTTATTTCTTTTAGCAACTTTTTTATTCTCTGCCTCTCCTTCTTCTTTCTTTCTTTTTTCAATATCTGCTTATGCTGCTAGGCGTCGCAACTCATCAGATTGGCAGCCGAGCCAGGGCACGCTCAGTAGCTTGATATGCCGTGATGTTATGAGGTCTCAAGTTGTCAGTGACTCCAATCCATCTTCTTCTCGGTCCTCCCCTGCCTCTTGGTGTTTCAATTTTTCAGGTTGTACACTCTTACTGCAGGCATTGTTGGTTTCATTCTAATTTGTCTGCCTCTTCATGTCCTCTTTATTTAATTGTTTTTATTTACACGATATGTGGCCTAATATAATAGGTTCATTGTGCCTTATCAGTGACTAAGGGTTTTCTGAAATTGGATGTTTTGGACTGAAAGTTGCAGATTTCGCAGCTTAGCTGAATACTTTATTCCTGATAAGGGCAAACAGAAAAGAAGAAGAAGAAGGAACCAAGGCTTAGTATCACTGGGTGTATTGAATCTTGTGGAAATATCAGGGTTGACATTTTATGTTTTGTAGCTTTCACTGACAACTGTATGGGGCTCAGTCGAAGAACAAGTTGAAGCAGACCCAAGATATCTCAATTATATTAATAGAATAACGGTAAGCATTGAAAACATTGCGTTATTTATAAATGAAGCTGCTGGGTTTAGAAGTTTTGACAAAATCGTTCAGTGATATTTATAATAGTGGATATATACCTGATGACCGTTTGAAATTTCTTTTCATACCTTTACCAAACACACCTGGTGCAGTGGAATGTGAAGAACATAGAACAATTATTTTAATGTGTCATGTTACTAAAATACTAATGAGAATTATCATGAGAAGAATAGGGTGCAAAATTCAACCAGAAATTGGAGAAGAGCAGTGTGGTTTTGTAGAAGGTAAAGGCACAAGAAATGCCATATTCATTTTAAAAACACTTTCAGAAAGAATGATTGAGATAAATAGAGATCTGTATTTGTGCTTTATTGATTACACTAAAGAATTTGATTAAGTGAAACATGAAGAAATTATTAGAATTTTAGAAACTTTTAGCATTGATGGTAAAGATCTGAGAATAATAAAACAATTTATATTGGCATCAAGAAGCAACCATAAGGATTAACAACCAAGTTGGATCTTTTTAAAACATAAAACAAACTGTTTGACAGGAATGTGTACTTTCACCTGATTTATTCAGTTTGTACTGTAAAATAATAGATCCATACATGATATGCCAGGAATATCAGTTGGTGGGCATATTGTTAATAACCTGCAATATGCTGACGATATAGTTTTGAAAATGAAACACAACTGCAAAAAATGATGGATGTAATTGTAATGGAAAGTGAAAACAAGGGTCTTAGTTTAAACAGCAGAAAAACAGAAATAATGGTAATTACAAAGAAAACTGACCCTCCAAAATGCCACATCAAAGTAAATGGGACAAACCTCAAGCAGGCTGATCTGTTTAAGTACTTGGGTACCCCTGATAACATCAGATGGAAGGTGTATTAAGGAAATTAAATGTAGAATCTCAGGCAAAGGCAGCGTTTTACAAAGTAAAGAATATTTTATGCAATCTTTTTTTGTCAATTGAGATGAGAAAGAGAATTCTGAAAAGCTATATAAATCCTATATTGACATATGGATGTGAATCATGGAGAGTTAGTAAATTAGTGAAAACTTTTTCGGAAGCTGCAGAGATGTGGTTTTATAGATGAATGATGAGAATATCCTGGACAGATAAAAAGAGTAATGAAGACATCTTAAAAGAAACTCAGGAAGAGAGCTGACTGCCCACATCAGAAAGAGACAATCTACATTCTCTGGTCATGTGATGAAAAGGAGAAACTGGAGTACAGCGTGATAGTAAGAAAGTTGGAGGGGATGAGATGCAAAGGGAGACCGAGAGAACAGATGCTGGTCAGTTTGACATCATGGCATGAAGGATCATCTGTGTCAGAGTTGATTGAAAGTACACGAGACCGAAGGTTGTGGATAGACATGACTACCAACACCACATGGCATGGACTTTAAGAAGAAGACAGAAAAGTTATTGCGTATAATTTCTTAAAATGTTTTGACTCACTGTAAGTAAGAATTTTCTTTTTCATTGTTCATCAGAGTGACCTAATTAGTCAAATCTTACGACATGCTTGTTAGGGAGGCAGTAGGTCTGTTCTGGTTTTTTCCCATGTGGGGTCCCGGAACCCACACGGGGGTGTAACATCATGTGAGAATTTTTCCCTAATCTACGTTATAGCTGCAGTATTTGCTTATTTCGGCTAATAGATCCAACTTCATCAGGCATTTGATGTCTGGGTTAAACCTTACCGGCTATTTTTGTGGGATATTGCACATCCTCATTGTTGAATCATCCTCGCAATCTGGTCCACAAGTAGTGCCCTTTACTGAGCCTATCTAGAGCAGCTGGGTGCATCATAATTGTCCCTCAAGGGAAGGTAGGGGTAGAACATGGGCCTTTCCTGCCATACAAGGAGGCTACCATAAATACAGTGCCGATGCTTAACACTCTGGTACTGGGCTCACCCAGGGAATCATCTTGTCCAGCTGGTGATTGTTTTACCGCACATAAGATGCACAAGCAGATGCACTACACTTCGAAGGAAACTCCTCTAATTAGGTGCCTTCTACAACATGATTGTCAGGAGGCACTGGGTCTATTCTTTTTTTTTCTCTCAATATGGGACCTCAAAACCACATGGGGAGATTGCTTAATCAGTATCTTTGTATGTGTTTTTTTCTGTTTGTAATTCTTATGCGCTGTTCGATAGGACAGCATCAGAGACTTTAAGATATTTATGGACAAGAAGAAAATGAAGGTTGTAAGAGAATTTCATCAACTACTGGGAGAGATGAAGATCATCACACCAGAGTAAGTGATTTATAAACATCAACTTGAATGTCATGTTTCACACGTATAATCTTGCATTGCTAATATAACAAAAACGGTGTTTGTATTATGTTTGTTGAAAGGTCCCCTTTGATCTTCTAAAGAAATTCTCTTTAAAGGTTTTTTTCACACATGTAATATTATTTCAAGTATATTATTGTATTTATTTGCCATTTAGCACATTATTGATAATAATGAATTTTAATAATACTGGATTGAATGGCAAACAGTATATAATTATATACTTGAAATAATATGAAATGTATATACATAATTTTAAAGTTATTTTTTTGGGTATTTATGAGAGCTTTATGGATATGTGTGTGGTGCCTCAGTAGGCTTAAACCTTATCCCCATTGTCTTCCTAGAAAACTTGTTTAAAAAAAAAAAAGAAGGTGGGGTAGGCTTCCTCATTCCCCCTCTCCCAATGTTTTCTGTGTGTTGGGACACTTTGCAATGAGTCATTCTCCACCCCACCTACCACTTTTTTTTCCCAGTGGGTCCCCAAAAGCCACATGAAGTTAAAGTTCATTCAACAATTCATACACACTCTTGCAAGCCATTTTCTCAAAAACTGCCTGTTAGACCACAATGAATTTTTTGCATGCAGCCATAGAAAAATATTCATGATACAAAAATAATGGTATTCTTTAGTTCATAGATGCTCAGGATGCTGAATATCAGCCAATTCCTTTGATTTTTTTGAACCATTGTAAATAAGTAGAGTGAACTTCTAGATTTTACAGTAAACATCTGAATTTCCGGTTCTGTTTTTTTTTCCAAGGCGTATCTTCATAATATATTGATAGGTGAAGTAAATTTATTTTCAATTGAGTTGAGCTGAGTCAAGAAAGACATCACAGCACTTGCGGCATTCCCATATGCTCTCCATCCCCATCTTCAGCAGCTAGCGCAGAGTTCCAATACTATTGGTACCTGATGCAGTCTGATTATATATCCATTTTGCCTTTCCTGTGAGTGTAGTGTGCCGGCCAGGCCCTCTGGTCACACCCAGATGTATCATTCTCTCCAGGCCATGACAATCTATTTTCTCTTCTGACTTTGTTACTTGTTCCCAAAGGGCCTTGACCACATCTACCTTGTCATGTATCAATTCACCACCCAGTGATGCAGATCCAGCCAATCTGTCTTCCTTGTTCAATTGTAAACATGTCCCCAATGTGCAACAGTTAGTATTCCCCTTCGGTCACCATTAGACCCCAGGTTGTATCTTAACTGCACAGTAAATTGTATTATAGTTGATACATTTGGATATGGAGATGTATTTGTTGCAGTTGTAAATGTACCTAACTCATTGATGATATTCAACCACTCATTTTAATCATTTTGAATCTGACAGTCCCAAAAGGTTGATAATTGTTACTGGCTGAAAAAATTGCAATCCATCTCGGTGCCAGTAACGTCTTCCTCTCAGAGCACATGTTCAACCCACTTTATCTAGAAATGAGTGTCTTTTTTTTTTTTAGAAGGACTCACGTGTCAGAACTTCAACATCACACATTTTAAATATACTATTGTTTTCGGCAACTTGTCTTTTGACTTTAGCCCAAACAAGCACTATCGGGTTGAGGTGTTAATGATATGCAGGGACTCACAAAAAAGTCTGGCCGTATTCATTAATGATTTTGTCAGTGTGATACAGCTTTATCTTGTTTTCCTCAGAAGCTGCAACAACTCTGCCTTCATATATGTGTCGTCAAAGTCGACTTTCTCTTTAACAAGCCAAGTCCTAATTTGATCTTTTGTATTTGATGTCGTTGGTTCTTTGTTTTTCTCTGATACGGCATTATGTTAGGCTTCATTATCCATTACTAGGCATGATGGTCTGTCCAGAATTGGAAGAAGATCATTCTTCATCCAGTGCCTGAAAATGTGTCCATTCATTTCAGTGTAGTATATTATCAGATGAAGTAGAATATGTAATTCATACCGCCCCTAGACTAAAGGTGACACGTATTGATGATCTACCAGCTGAGGCCATCAAGGCAGCAGGAGAAGCAGGAGCAATGTGGTTAAAGAGAATATTTCATGTGGCATGGGAAAATCAAGAAACACTGTCAGATTTGGCAAACTGCTGTCATCGTCCTGTTATGGAAAAATAAAGTAAGGAATAGGGACTGTACTAATTATAGAGGAATATCGCTTCTCAGTCACACTGGGAAAGTATGCTAAGATCATCAAAAGAAGGCTAAAGACAATGACAGAATATCAACTTTCAGAAACACAGATGAGTTTTCAACGAAACAGAATTTGTACGGATGCCATTTATACATTGAGACAAATATGAGAGAGAGATATAGAACATGATAAGACATGTTTGTTGACATTCATAGACCAGGAAAAAACCTTTGATAGAGTTGACAGCAATATGTTGCGGGAATGTATGGGGAAAAATGGAATCAGCAGTCATCTCATTAATATTTGCAAAAGCCTGTCCACACATAGTAAATGCTGCATAAGATTAAAGGCAGGATTGTCAAGAACTTTTATAGTGAACTCTGGTGTGCGTCAGGGCTGTGTACTATCGCCACTTTTATTTATAACATACATGGATACCATATGTAAGGAAAGGAACTTTAAATATGAAGGAAATATTACATAATTACTATTCGCCGACGACAAGGTTACTCATAGCAGAAAGTACGGAATGCCTGCAGAATCACCTAAATCAAATTAATAACAAAGGGGAGGAATATAATATGAAAATAAACACTACGAAGACAAAGACAGTGGTGATAGGAAGACAGAAAGACAATTTAGAAATAAAATTTAAAAACAACGCCTTAAGACAAACAGAGGAATTCAAGTATTAGGGAGCAATTTTCAAATTTG
The DNA here is from genome assembly GCA_905116865.2 of Candidula unifasciata. Taxonomy (NCBI): domain Eukaryota; kingdom Metazoa; phylum Mollusca; class Gastropoda; order Stylommatophora; family Geomitridae; genus Candidula; species Candidula unifasciata. The sequence goes on along the minus strand of CAJHNH020008334.1, from coordinate 118,818 downwards.
CTGGAAAACTGGACAGAGAAATTAGCTCGAAATTTGCCAAAGCTAATGAAGTAATAGGGAAACTATCACCCCTGTTGACACACAAGCAGATACCTTGGAGTACTAAAGTGAATCTTATCAGAATTATTTTTTGGCCAACACTAGGCTTTCGGTGCCAAATGTGGACACTTACATTCTCTAATGAACGTAAAATTGTAACAACAGAGATGAAAAGCCTTAAAAGAGCTGCAGGAGTTTCAAGCAAAGACAGAATAAAATCACGAAATCAGTTGAATGCTAGGAATAAAGCCAGTCTTACAGGTCATCAAAGAGCAACAAATGCAGTGCTTTCCTTGCTAGACATGTGTGTACTCTATGTTCTGTCTAATCCAATGGTTTAATGGTGCTCTAACCAGACCAAGCGTCAATCATGTTCTCTCTGGGTCATGCATATCACAGTATAAATGACCCATCTTAGATTCCCTGAGAAAGTTCTGATACAGTAAAAGGGTGACCTTCTGCTTAGTTATAAATTTGCATCTCAAATTCGTTTTGAAATTGATGTCTATGTCAGCTATTATCAGCTAGCTATATGACACAGTAACTCAACACTAATTTGTGGATGCGCCTTTGACTAAACAACCTTGACCAATGTCTTATTTTTGCTTCAGGTCACTAACAGTGTGACTTCTTCTTCTTCTGCCTTTCTATCCCCCAATGGAGCATAGGCCCTCAACCAACTCACGCCAAGTCGTTCTATCCTTCGCTATTACATGGAGCTCTCCCTATGTCCTCCCCATCTTTCTAACTTCATTCTCCAGCTCTCTTCTCAGTGTGTTTTTTGGCCTTTATTCCTATGCCCCTGTGGGTTCCAATGCAAAGACATTCTAGTTATGCTATTCTCATGTTTTCTCAATGTGTGTCCTATCCAACGCCAACATCTTTTCCTCACCTCTTGGTCCACTGGAGCCTGTTTAGTTCTCTCCCAAAGCTCTACATTAGTTTTTCTATCATACCATTTAAATCCCTCTATTCTGTGCAGGCACCAGTTAATAAATGTCTAATTTATTAGTAATTGTCTTAAATGTTCTCCATGTTTCCGCCCCATACAAAAGTACTGATTTGACATTAAAATTAAAAATTTCAAGTTAAGTATTTCTTGTAATTCCTTTTGACCTCCACATATTTCCTAGTGCTATGAAAGCTCCTCTTGCCTTTTGTATTCTTATTTTAATATCTCTGTCAGTTCCTCCATCTTTATCTACATTACTGCCCAATAGGTGTACGACTCAGTGTGACTTTGCATGAGAAAATCATGAATTTACATAGGTTTTCTTTGACCCCTTGTTAAACCAGTCATAGTGTGTATTAATTCTTGAAACTAATGAAAGTAAACCTTCCAAAAGTCTAAAAAGACGGTTTCACAATAAAAATATATATCATAAAGAAGAAACAAAAACTACATGGGATATTCAACTTTAGTAAAAAAAAATATTTCCTTAACGTCATGGATATTCTAAGGCTGCATACAAAAAATCATTGCGATCTAACAGGCAGTTTCCAAGAAAATGGCTAGCATCTGTGTTTATGAATTGTTGAACGAATTATAATTACAAATCAGAAAACTGAATTTAGTTTTTTGTAAAGCATTCTAGTTATATTTTGTGAGTGTAAAGATATATATATATTTTTTTTTGGGGTATTATTTTTATATACTCATTCTTCGGTATCATTCAGTGAAACATTTTTATAGGTAATTTATTTGTATAGTATATATGCCTTAAGGTATTTTTATACTTTCTGTTTTTAAATATGTGTTCTTGCCCATTTTTTGTCCAGCACTAAAGCAATGCTACAGCAGGGGAAGATGGGAATGACAGACATTTTATTTTTGTTGAAGGTGAGTGCTTTGTAGTGAAGACTCAGCGACAGCTGTTATTTGATTATAACCCTACTTCAATTTTTTTTAGTTGGTTATGTATCAGTACCAGGGCCATATTTAGGCTGTGTGCAACATGTGCAGCTGCACAGGGTGGCAAAATTTTGGGGATGACAATTCTAAGAGTGGCGAAATAGAACTGCTAGTGTGGCTTAGGTATGCAAATACACTTTTAATTCTAAGCTACCCAGTAGATTAGAATTAATCACCAGTAGATAAAGTAGATAAAGATTGAACAGCCTTTAAAAGTCTATGGTTAAGCACCAGCAAGGAGATAAAAATGAGAATTTTGAGAGCATGCATCTTCCCTGTGGCTACATACGGATGTGAGTCGTGAACTATCTCTCAGTCCTTAAGAAAGAGAATAGGGGCTTTTGAGCAGAAATGCTATAGAAAGATTCTCAGAATATCTTGGACAAAGAAGATGAGAAATATTGGCATTTTAAAAGATCTGAACATCAAGGAAGATTGGCTAATAACCTTTCTCGAAAGCTGAAACATTTTGGTCATATCAAGCGCCATGATGGATTGGAAAAAATTATAGCAAAAGGCATGGTACCAGGAAGGAGGGACAGGGGCCGACCGACACGAAGATGGGCACAGGATATAAGTGACTCCTTGAGTGTGAAAGTTCATGAGGCGGGAGAACTGGCAAGAGACCGAGTTTCTTTCAGGCAGACTGTGATGAGAGCGACGTTCTGCAAAGGGCCTGCTACATGATGATGATGACCCAGTAGATTCCAGCTGCAGGTAATTTTACAGCAGACCACCTTACATCCATTTCGACTCGTATTGAGAGCCCATCAGTCAAAAAGCTGTGGCAAACTATTAAACGTTAAATTACTTAGTAAAACAAAAACAGTAAATAGATGCTGGGGTTTGTTCTTAACATCCTCAAAGGATATGCAACGGACTTTAGGATAAATAAAATGTGTGTGTCTTTATTGCTTTTATTAGGAAAGTTTCATCTTGTATTGCACATCATTGCTCCATTAGGACTCCAAGTTGCATATTTGTTTTATCTGTTGTGTGTGGATTCAGTAAAGATACTTCCCTACAATTTAAAATGGAATTAAATATTTCCGCAAATTATTGTTCATAGTCTGTAAATGAGTAGCTGTGATGATGTACTTTGCGTGGTAGCCCACGCTCCTGGCAAGCCGAGCAGAAAACCTGTGCAGGAGATGACAGCATGGGATATTTGTAGCTAGAGATATGAAATAGGCAAAACAGAGCCAAAGGTTGGGACTTGGGCAGTTGCGTATCAAAGTTTGAGGAAGACAGTTGTAATGCAGTTTGACTGACCTAAACATTGTGTGAATGATTATTGCAGAGTTTGTGGAAGTGAGCAGCAATGTCGATAATTGAATAAACTGTGACTGAGAAGTGTGATGATTGGAAGGAATAAACTGGCAGAATGTCTGTTTGGAAACTGAGCACTGTTCTGCGTTATTCATTGTAGAAATTTGTATCTGTTCCAAGTCAGCCAGAGTGACTACAAGGAGAAATATTAAAATAGTGGTGCTGAAGTTTGCCGAGATAAAAGTGAGCATAACATAGGTGACTGCACAGAGACATCATTTATCCTAAAAATGGCCCTGATCACTACAAAACTTGGTACATGCCATATAAAAACTGTTATACATTGTTATTATGTCAATTAATATCCTGTTGCATTTTTTCACCCACTAATAATAACCACTGCAAGACCAGCAGACATTTTACATTCTCAGTTAACACTCTTACAGAATACTACTTTAGAAACATGATTTTTGACAAGTTGCAGAACACTGCACTCCTGCTCCTTAGGGTATATTGTCAGTCAGTGGGTCCTTTACAGAACTTCGTTTTTTTTCTCACTAGCAAAACAGTCTCATTCTCTAGCCAGTTCTCTAGTCCTATGTGTTTTTGTAACCACCTTCGCGAAGGTCAGCCTCTGTCTTGTTTTCCAGAAACTGCAACCTCTGTCCAGGCCACCATGATTTTGTCTGTATAGTAAGTAATTTTTAAAAACTTAATTGTAGTATCATTAGGTGTGATCTTGAATCACAGGTATGGGAAGATATTAGTACCAATGCCTTAAATGCGTAGGAATACCTATACCTACCACTCTGTGGTCTCCATCTTGTTGTGCTAGGTATACATAAGCAAGGCTTCTTTACATATGTCCTCACTTGCCTGTTCTTCTTCAGCCTTCCAAGCTCTTGAAGCAGATATTATTACCCACCTCTGTTCATCTTTGAGATGGTCCATCGTCTTCTTGGTCTGCTTTATGGTCTGCTTGCAGTCAGTTTTCTTTTGTGTGAGAAGTTTTTGTCTCTGTTATCTGCCATTCTTTCTATAAGCCTCAACTATCACAGTCTGTTAGCCCTGATGATACCAGTAATTTATTGTGATTTAAAGAGAATATGAAAAATTGCTGTTTGTTGTTTGGGTTCACAGGCTGTAAACCCCGGCGGAAATCCCTGGTTGTTTGTACATTTCTGGACTTTGGCTTTTTTCCAGGGCCAGAGTTTTGCGTCTTGCTTATTTGTATGCAGGCTGTTGGTTCCTTGTTAAGAAGGCAGAGTAGGTATTGTTTTGCCCATAATGGGACCCCGGAACCTACACGGGGAAGCATATGAATTTCATCTTGATTCTGATTTCAAAGCTTTCTACATAGCTCTTTCATAACATAATAAGGTTTTACAAATATGGGAGTGTCACCCCCAAACCTGGCAGACCAACGTGTCTCTGTGTATCAGTTTTTTTGCCCTTTGGTGTGTCTGGCTTAGACAATCCTCACTGTACACCACAAATAAATTCCAGATATTGAAAAATCTGCAGAGAATTTCAGAGCTAATTGACCTTCAGAAATACAGTAATCAGAAACTACAGAGATGAATTCTCTGACACTTCAGTCCTTATCCAAATCATGTGTGAAAGAAGTAAGGTGGCGCAGCCATTTGTAGAACAGGATGTTGACTTGGGCTGAGCCAAGAACTGTAACATTGTATGTTGGCTCCACATTAACAGATGGAAATGTCCTTATTATGACCCAAGCTTTCCATGAAAGCTGAAAGTCATGCATTTTGCTTTCTTTGAATGGGCTTTAGAAAAAAGGAGTATAAAAATGTAAATAAGAGTAGCTCTTATTCCTTAGAAGCAAAATAGCAAATTTAGGAGACACTGGGAATGAAAGTTTTTCCGAAAGTAATTAAAAAAAAGACAACTAAAATTCTTCGACCACATTTACAGACATAACACTCTTTTAACTCTTTCAGTCCTAGACAGTTTCAAGGTAGAAGTCCACTTTGGCACAAAAAGCACGGGGAAAAAAGCAACGGCATATACTTTCAAAGAAACAGTTTATAATGTGCTCAATTAAAAATATTTGTTTAGATTTGTTCTGCATACCCAAGTCAATAATTAAATAAAAACACACCATGTGTCGCGTTGACATACACAGACATAAGCTGAGCATTCATGGTGCCTTGCTTGGGACAGAAAGAGTTAAAAACCAACCTTGAGTGAAAAGTCAAAGGTAAGAGAGCCGGAGGTAGACAATGATGCAAGTGGGAGAACAACATTAACGAACATCAGTTCGAGAGTATACGACCTGAACAAGCGACAGAGTCTAAACAGAGTCTAAACCATGATGATGTAGCTATTTGGGGTGCTCCTGTCATAATTTATCTGCAGGTGTAATGGGATGTCTAGGATTTTGCCCGGTTGTTTTGGCATCCATGAAAAGATTCTTGAATGCCCAGGGGTATATCAAACCTTTAGGTTGCAGTTTGGAAGAAAAATAACAGGTAGATTTTTAAAATAACATGCCGAAGGTGGCAGATAAATGTTACTTTATTAAGATTATTATTATTTTTCCCCAGAATGACAAGAGGTATACTGCTCTTGACTGTCTTAGTGAAGAAAGGGAACAAATGCTTCTTAGTTACGTCAGTGAATTAAGTGAAAAAACTCAGCTGCCTCTTACATGATCTCTACTTGCTCCAGTTGCAGGATCAAGGGACTGCAGACTTAAAGTGTATTCTGTGTAATACTATTGAGTTAGTCGTCCCCATGTGGGATGCAATTTTTCGTTATTTGAAGCCCCATCCTGGCTTTTTCGGGGGCCCTGAATATAGCTGGGCCATAAATATGGCCTAACGACTGAAAATGGTTTCTGGGACCTCTCCGCGGGTGATCCTCATCTGCATGGTGGCACTTTTTGTCACCGGATGTTCATCGCTTGTGTGATGTCCTGGTGGGGTATAACAAGAAAGAGAGAGAGAGAGTATTCTGTGGCCAGTTTAGTTATTGTATTATAATTATTCTTTGACTCACTAGTGTGGGTTTTTTTCCTGATTGGTTGTTTATGTTACAGTACATAATGTGTTAGATTAAATTTTAACTGTAAATGCAGGAAGCATTAAATTAGCTTTTGTAATGTGAAATTTAGTAAGTCTGTTTCTAATCTAACAGTGTCCACAATATTAATTTTGATCATCAGTTATGGATGGAATAGTATTAAATGACACCAGTCTTTTTATTCTTCCTTCTCTTCTTTTTCTTCTTCTTTTTGTTTTGCATGTGTCCTGAAAATAAAGATCATCATCATCATCAAGTGCCATGCCAGCTGGCGTAGGCGTTCATGCGTCACCACAGATCTCGTTCTTTGGTGTTCTGGATCAATTCTACTGATGATATTCCTCTGTACCACTATCTTAAGTCATCCGCCTCATTTGTCTTGGTCTGCCTCTGCCTCTTCTACCAGTGATCTTTCCAGTCGTCACAATATTTTCCAGTGCTCCTTTTCTCAATACGAGACCAAAGAACTTTGTTTGTCTCCTTCTCATTGTTGTATATAATGTTCTACTTTCATTGCCATTTCCAGGTATTCAGTGTTGGTTATTCTGGCAGTCCAAGGTATTCTCAACATTCTTCTCAAAAACCACATCTCAGTTGCCTCCAAACTCTTCTTAATTTGTTTGCTTACATTCCAAAATTCACTATCATACAGCAGAACAGGCTCGATATAACATTTCAATACTCGTTTTCTGATGTTTAATGAGAGTGATTTATTAACCACTAAATAAATTCAAGTATTTGGGAACATTCATAACATCAGATGGACGGTGTTTGACATAAAAGCAGAATTGGCCAGGCAAAAGCACTTTTTCAGAAGATGAAAAGTAATTTATGTAATAAAAATTAAGATACAAATTTGAAGAAAAAAAGGCGGTTGAAAGTTTGTGTACCATGTAGCCAGACTGTGTTATCTGCGCCTTGATGGCTCAGTACATCTGATTTAAGCAAACAATTAGTTGCCTTTTATGACATCCCTGGGTATTTTCCAGGGTGCCTAGAGACAAATCTAAAATCTGATTATTTATTCATTTCATTGCCTCATAATGTGTTTACTTGTTCAATGGAAATTCTTGTCCATACTGTACATATTTGAAGTAAAAAATATAGGTTGATATGAAAATGAATTTGTGTAGAATTTCTTTGTCAATGACAGAAACTTTTTAACCCTCTTAGCACGGACGGGCCGATTATCGGCCGGCGGATGTCTTGCCAAAAACACGGAACGGCCGATGATCGGCCCGATCGTGCTTCGCCTCGAACCGCTAAGAAATCTCCTATTTGGAAACACTGAAAGTGATTCATTTATATTAACTGCTGTATCAGCTTTACACATGGCGACTTTCGGGTGTTTGGTATCAAAGTGAAAATTGTTGTTGAATTTTTTAGATAGTGACCTGAACCGCTAAAAGTATGTCTGACTCGTATGTTTCTGCCCCTAAACTTGATGTTGATAGAACATTTGAATCAAGTGTTACACTAATTCTGTTGATACTGATGCAGGATTTAGTGTTAGTAGTTATAGTGGGAATCAGATGGGGACGCTGTTGTGTTCAGACCACAGCCCAACCATGGCTCAGGGTATATCCACCCGAAGGTGTTGACACTGCGGCACATCCATTTATAGTGCTAACTGATGGTGAAAAACACATGTCACCTAAAGATATTATTGCTGTTTCACATATATATACCTGTTTTTGACTATTGAATTGCTTACAACATTTGTAAAGAGGCCAAAGATCAATAAAAAGATTTCAAATAAAAAAAATTTTTGTTTTTAGTTTTATGTTTCAAGCATTGAAGTTGAAAATTCAAATTCATATTTTCTATTTTTAGATATGCAAATGAGATAATTTGCATATACATCAATTAATTTTAACGATATTGTGAAAATCACGAACTTCAATCTATATCCTTCAAATAGATATATTATTTCATAGGGGTCAGAATAACAGAAATCTGTCAAAAAAATTAAATAAAGTAATAACCAAATTCACTGAAAAAATGCTCCGTGTTTTTGGCTAGACCTCTGAAATACTTCCCGTGCTAAAAGGGTTAAGTATGAATCACGAAGACAAATAATGGCATTCTACAAGATTTGAACATCAAAGAAAGCTGTCCTTGAAACTGAAATTCTTGGCCACACTAAACACTAAAGTTTAGAACCAATAAAAATTAAAGGTATCAGAACAACCAAGGGGAGCAAGTACCATCAACACTAGCAGTAACCATAATAACCAGCGTGTTTGAAGTCTTGATGGGGAAAGACAGCATTGCCTGTGTCAAGAAAATGCAGGACACCGTGATCACAACCTGTAAATCTGGGAGCAACTGCAGCATGACAACCTGGTCATCAAGTTCCTGAAAGTGGAGCAGTTATGCTCTCAAAACAAAATGTCAACTGTAGCTGTTGTGACCAGTAAGGGCGATTGAAGGCTCAACACCATCCTGATAACAGACAACAGAAGGCAGAGGACTACATTCCGAAGCTGATTCAGTCTTCCTAATGTCAGAATGTCAATCATATCAAAAGCATCTTTCGAAGCAAGTCAGAGTTCTGCAGGTACTGCTCAGATCCATTCTGCCAATGACTGCCCGCTGGCTGAAATTGACCAAGATTTCAGACAACCCAGCTCATACCAGAAGTATGTCAATTGTTCCAGCACACACGAAGCAAGATGGCTGCCTATACTCCAGCACATCTGTCAATCTATCCATCAAGGGAGCTGCAAGAACAAAGTGCCCTATACAGAGTCAAGAGGGAGAATCAGACAGCCAAATGCAACACAGAGTTGGAAAAGACCCTACAAAGCCAGACTGGATAGTTGAGGGAAGATATTATTGCTCTCAGCCATAAAAAAGGTGCAAAGACATGCTGACAGCAAGGAAAAAGATAATACCCTAAGAGAGATGAAACCAAAACAAAGATTTCTGCATAAATTGTTCTTTATAGAGGCTATATTGCTATCTTACAAACTAGTCGTCCCTTTAGTGGATTGCCCAACTGACTGTATTCCCGAGTCGCCCACCTGGTTGTATCATAAGTGACCAAGATTTTTCACAATGTAAAAAGGACGATTTTTAAAGGCAGTCTGCTCATTTAACCAACTAGTCGTCCCTTCAACTAGCTGTCCGACTGTCTATTAAAAAATAAAACACAGCTCCTGCGACCCGCCTTTAATATTTCTAATTTTTTTTCCTCTCAGCTCACGCCTGCCACTGTAATCACTTTTTCATATTTTACTATATAACATACAAACTTTCTATCACCTTCCACCAAGCCAATCAATACCTTTTACTCTAAAGCCCTTATGTATAACTTAAATAAGTCTAGCATCATATCCTTCTATTTCTTAACTTTTACATATATTTTTACTATATAACATAAATACCTTCTATCTTCCTTCCCCTCTGTCAAGCCAATCAATATCCATATTTTTCTTTATTCTATTTAATAACCCCCCAAAACGGCCTTAGTCCCTCCCGCCAGGTCAACGCTGCCCATGAAAAGCATCGCATCCTCTGCTACGTCTGCCCCACCACTGACAGACACACAAGAACCTCATTCGAGCCGCCAGGTGACCTCAAACCACCGAGCCTCACTTTGACCCGCAGCTGAACCCGAGTTGCGAGACCCGAGCCGCAACTGACCTCCCGCTCGGAGGTGGGAAACGTTTTCCCCTCTATTTCTTTGGTGGCTTTTTTTAAACCTAAAAAACACCTCGTGAAACTCGACTATACTACTAGCGAGTGAAGAGTGCAGAAGTGCAATTATATTATCACGGTCTGAAAAGAATGGTGCAACAGTGAGTGACCAGGGAATCTGGCCCATACTCCACACTCAAAGGAAAGGCCAGACGGGCATACAGTTGGACTGTCACTGATACCAGTGTAGTTGGAACTCTTCACTGGCTGCTGAAAATGGAGACGAAGTGCTCATGGGAATTCCCGAGTGCTGCAATGTCGGTTCGTGAAACTCGACTAAACTCTTTCGCAGTTTGCTAAAGGCCACCTTTGCCATGTCGTTCTAATATCTGCGAGGCATCTTTGCGTCAGATGTTATGACTGTTGCAAGACAGGTTGTATCGATTCACTAAATACACGATAACCTCGTAAATTTAATTTTTTTTTTAAATGTTAAACTAAATATGTGATGAAACAATTTCCTGAGGAAAATTGGGAACATAAAATGGGACGAATTCTAGAAGGGTGAAGAAATAAGAGAAAAATGTATTGGCAAGCATTAATACCAACAGTTATAATGGTAAGGTAAAGTCGGGAGATGTGAACCAGTGTCATTGCACACCGCTATAAGCCATAAGTGCTCTGCCACCAGTACGGACAGCTGATAAGAAACTGTCCGCCTGTGTCACCGTCAGCACGCAACTCCGTAGCTATAGCGACGTTTCCCCATTTACTCCAGAGTTTACCCCCATTGCAAAACTCTCCTGTGTATGCAGCTACCTCCATATTTGTCCCCGGTGATGCAGGCGTTGTTGGTAATGAAAGAGCTGATAGACTGGTATGTGCTGCATAAATTGAAGATGGCCGGCCCATGGATCACGCAGACATTGTCACTGCGCTTAGAGAGATAAGACGTTCTGAGGATTTTGGAAGCAACGTGTCCACATCACTGCTAAGAATACGAGAATTGGGAGTAAAGATCGGCACAGCCAAGCATGAGAAGTACAGCGGACGTACGCAACGTCTTGTTAACCAACGACGTGACGCTGATGAATATGTTGTGAGGGGAATCTGAGCTCATATGGATGTGTCCGGAGTGCTGTGAGTATTAACTCTGGTACCTATTACATAGAGGCTGGGTAAATCCCGGTAACTGCCCGGTTTCGAACACCGTCTGTGGGCTGCAGGAGTCGCAGCTGGACACCAAGTAATAAGACAGATGAGGATAGCGCACTATCGGACATATCCTTTGATGAAACTAGCAGAAAATAGCAAACCACGCACTAAAATTGGAAATGTATGGGGCTTGGTCGACCTGGGAGCAAAGGTCATTTTTGAAAAAAGTAGGATCTGTCAGGATCCGAACTCACGACTTTGCGATTCGCAAGTGAGCGTCTAGCCGTTACACCACGGTGACTCCCTGGGTTGAAAATGATGATAAATAGGTCCAACACAGATAACATGAGTTATTTTGTTCCGTTTTTCTACCTTTCTTCTTCCATTTTATTTTTGCAACTGATATCAGACAGGGTTGCCATATTGGCATTTTTTATGCCAGATTTCACAAATTTGGCATATTTGAAATTGAACTGGCATAAGAAAATGAACTGGCATATTTTGGCATATTTGAGTTTTTCCTGGCTTCTCTTATCAAGATGTGCTCACATTTTCTTCATGGTTCCTCCGTTAGTAACACGCAAATTTACTAAAAGCACTGTAGACCTACAGTTAACATCTTTATTTCAGTTTGACTTTGTTGTGATGTCCTAGTACGGACTAACGGAGATTCGCACCATTTCTTATTGTATTTATTGTCTTTCTAAACGAATCGTGACTTCGATAAACCAAGGCCCTCTATAATGTATGTTAACCTACTAGAACAAATGCGGGATTTAAAACCTAAACCCACCACTGATACCAAGTGATTCAGACTGTATAGAAACTACTCGAGGACAGAAAATAATAATAATCATCATCATGTGCCTTGCCGACTGGCGTGGGCGATCATGCCTTTCCATAATCTGCGATCTCCTGCAGCATGTATCAGTTCCTGTGCCGACACACCTCCATGCCATGCAACAAGACTGTCAAGCATCTTCTCTTGTTGTCTTCCTCAATCTCTCCTTCCACATATCTTTCCAGTGGTCACAACATGTTCTATTTTCACTCTTCTCATAACATGGCCGAAAAAAGATGAATGTCTCCTTCTGATGTCCGTGATAAGTTGTCTTCGGGCTCCCGCCTCTTTCAAAACCTCTTGGTTGCTCTTTTTGGCTGTCCAAGGTATTCTAAGCATTCTTCTGTAAAACCACATCTCCGAAGCCTCCAGAAATTGTTTGGCCTGCCTACCGATTGTCCAGGATTCACAGCCAAATGTTAAAACTGGATGTATGTAGCAAGCAAGAATTCTTTTTCTAACTCTCAATGACAAGGATACATTGCACAAGATATTTTTCATTTTATAAAATGCAGTTTTTGTCTGTCCTATCCTATTTCTTATCTCAGTTATGCATCTTCCATCTGATGTTATCCATGTGCCCAGATACTTAAATTTCTGTACCTGTCCTAAAATAACACCATTAACTTTTATTACACACTTAGGAATTATTCGTTTCTTTGATACCACCATTACTTCTGTCTTCCCATTTTTCAAACTGAGGCCCATTCTTCCACTTTCTAAGACCACAATGTCTATCATTTCCTGTAGTTCTTTCTGACATGTTGCTATCAAGACTGTGTCATCAGCATAACGTAAATTGTTTATATTGTGCCCACCAAACACAATTCCTGGCATACCAATATATATTCACTGTATATTGAAAACAAATCAGGTGACAGTACACATCCTTGTCCTACGCCCCTCTTTATGCTTTGAAATGTACCTAAACAGTTGTTAATTCTTATAGCTGCTGTTTGCTGCCAATACATATTCTTTATTATTCGTAGATCTTTCCCATCAATGTTTAATTTTTCTAACAGTTTGATTACTTCTTCATGCTTCACACAGTCAAATGCTTTTGTATAGTCTATGAAGCATGTGTACAAATCAGTCTTTACTTCTATAGCTCTTTCTGACAATGTCCTTAGGATGTATATGGCATTGTTTGTACCTTTTCCTTCTACAAATCCACATTGTTCATCGCTGATTTCTGGTTTAATTTTGTTTCTTATTCTTTTCATAATTATTCTCAGTATAATCTTAGTCATGTGACTCATAAGACTTATTGTGCGATGGTCTTCACATTTTATAGTGCCTGGTTTCTTAGGCAGAGCTATAAATATGGATTTTAAAAGGTCATTTGGAATATACCCACTATTATAAATATCATTTAAAAGTTTAATTATTATTTCAATTCCAAAATGTCCCAGTGCTTCGATTTCTTCCAGTGAGATGTTGTTTTGGCCCGGGTGCTTTTCCTTTCTTCATATGATGTATTGCATCCTCAACTTTTGCAGTCATTATTGGTGGACCATCATTGTTGGTCTGCAGTTCTACATCTGGTCTATTATCATTATACAATTCCCCTATATACCCTGTCCATCTGTTAATTATATTACTATGTCCCATTAATAAGTCACCATCTTTTGATTTCAAACATCCAGTGCTGTTACGTGTCATCTTTCCTGTTAACATATTTATCTTTTGGTACATGGAATGTGAGTCTTTCCTGTTGTTTTCCCCAATCTCTGTACACATTTGATTCAGCCAGGCTTCTTTAGCCACTTTGCATTTGTTCACTATTTCTTTTTGTATTCTAGAGTATTCTTCTTTATCATTCTTTTTCTTCCTTCTTTCATCCATCAACTGCAGAATTTCGGTTGACATCCATTTCTTTTTTGCAACTCTATGGGTTGGTGGGATTGTCTCTTTAGATGTCTGCTGAATTGACTAACGCAACATATCCCAATGTTCATCACTAGTCTGAATAATTTCCATTGCATTATGCCGGTTTTGTACAGTGACATTGTACTGGTCCTTAATTTTTTTATCCGTTCTAAGAATTCCAAAATTTAACTTGAAAATAGTGAGTATATAGACCTCGTTCTATCAATGATAGATATTACTTTTACCAATGGCCACGTCATCCCAAAAAATGGAAAGCATCTTATTACATCGCAAATATAATAGTAATTGGAAGAAAACATACCCACGGTTCAAAAGATCTTCAGACGGATTAGAGGCAGCATATTGTAAACTGTGTCAGTGCACTGTTGCACCAAGAATCAGTAGCATATCAAATCATGAAAAATCCGAAAAACACAGAATGAAAACTCTGTCAAAAAAAAAGTCACAGCTTATTACAACAATGACTCCTACCCTAGACAAAGTTATGATAAAGTTAAAGAGCTGCAGCTTGCTGAATGCATGACCTGCCATTGGGCAATACGCACAATTGATCATCTAAGTGAAATCACGGGAGCGCATGGTCGGGGGAGTACATTGGAGCACACACAGTTGCATATAACTAAATGTTCATGCCTAATAAAAAAAAAAATATTATATCTTCTCTTCTTCTTCTTCACTTCCTCTTTTACCGCTGTGGGTGTCGAGGGAGATATAAGGTTCTGTTTCTAGCTCTTCTGGCTGCCTCGACCATAGGCACATCGTGCTGTTGTAGAGTTTCTCTGATGTTATCCTTCCATATTGTTCTTGGTCTACCCGTGCTCTACGTCCTTCTTCTCTTTCCATGTATGCTTTGTATGGTACGGTGTCACAAGGCATTCTCTCTAAGTGGGCAAACCATTTCACTTGCTGTCTTTGTATGTAATCCAGAATTGGCACTGTGCCGACTTGTTCTCTTATGATCTCATTCCTGATCTTATCTCTTATGGTCACTCCTACAGCCCTTCTCAGACATCTCATTTCCGTGGTTACTAATTTTCTTTTATGGTTTGTTGTGAGTGACCATGTCTGGCACTGGTATAGCACAGAGTTGGTATAAATATGCTTTGAATAAGATGTCTCTTTGTGCTGATTGGGATTGTCTTATGCTGTAAGAGGGGGGCTAGCTGTCCCAATACTTGGTTTGCTTTACTGCATCCAATGTCAATTTCTTTATCCAATTTCCCATCTTCGGTAAATGTAGTTCCCAGATATTTAAACTCAGACGCCTGTTTAATGCCTTTGTATTCTATTGCTATGTTTAAATCTGTCTTTTTTTTTCATATTGACATTACTTCTGTCTTTTCAGTGTTGATTCTCATATTATTTGTTTTACATTCTTCATTCATGGATGTTAGATGTTGTTGCAATTTCATGGCTGTATCTGCTATCAAGGCCTGGTCATCTGCAAAGAGTAATTCGTTGATCTTACTAACATTTTCATTCATGGGCTTGGCATTCTTGCATATACTGTCGATGTAGGTGATAAACAGCAGTGGTGATAAGACACACCCCTGTCTTACTCCAGATGTCACTGTGAAAGGATGAGATGTTCCCTGATTTTTTCTAACTACACTTCTACAATCCCTGTATAAACGTTTGCACACTTCGATGAGGTGTTCGCTTACTCCATATCTTGCCATTATTTTCCATAATAATTGTCTGTCGACTCTGTCAAATGCTTTCTCCTGGTCTACGAATGCCACAAATAAGTTCTTATTGTATTCAATGTTCTTTTCTATTAACTGTTTAAGTGTGAAGATTGCATCTGTGCAGCTTCTATTTCTCCTAAATCCCATCTGTTCTTCTGCCAGCTGTGGTTCTATCACTGGTCTCAGTCTTGTTTCTATTATCTTGGCATACATTTTGCCAACATGGCTTAAAAGAGAGATGCCTCGATATTGACCGCATTCTCGTTTGCTTCCTTTGTATAACTATTGCAAGTTGCCAATCAATAGGGGCCGTTTGTTGTACCCATGCTGCATTAGATATTATAATATTAATATTATATCGCCTGCACTTAATGCAGATGTCTTGGACTATAGAAAGAAGTATTAACCTACAAGCATTTCTAGGACATCCGCTACCTTTTCCGATCAGACAATCTGGTTGCATACACTGACACCGGAGCTTAGCTATCAACACAACCCGATCACATAATAACAAATGACGACTGGACCCGCTTAAGACTCCACACAAACTCTCACACACATATCCATTACATGACTAACCCGTTCATATTACAGGAAGACAACTATAAGACCACTATGGTCACACGCGGAAAATTTTCACATTTCGGAACTATTCACATTCAAAAACTGTTTTCAGTACTTTTTGGCAAAATTAAAATACTCAAAATTTTAAAACAATAAATGGTGGCCGAAAGGTCGTTGTGTTTGGAAGCTCGCTCTCCTTCGAGATACGCCTAGCCAGATCAAAGGGAGACAGAACAAACAGGAAACACCAAGAATGAAGAAGGAAGACATGCACCAGTGACAACAGGACGAGCGGTTTGATTCGGATGGAAGCATTAAGCCAGAAATGGCACAAACACCAGTATTCAGTCACGAAAACGACGCAAATAAACCAGACCACAAATATAGGCGGAGACTGTTAGCAGCCTAGGCTAGCTAGCAGCAGTCTGAACGTGGTCGAGATTTTCTTTTTTTTTTTTCTCAAAAGGACTTGGACATACACTGACGGATCTAAGAATGAAGCAGGAGAAGTAGGAGCAGGAGTAATAATCCCACAGTGGAATATACAAAGAGAATATAAAATAACAGATCATGTGGCAGTATGCACAGCAGAACTTGACATAATGAAGGCACTAGAGATGGTAATTAATAAACCTCCAACTAAATTTACCATACTGACAGATTCATTGTCCTCGGTGCAGACGTTAAAAACACATAAAACTAGCAGTAGACCAGATATTAAAGAGACAATCCTAAATCTAACAACTCAGCTCAAGAATAAAGGATGCCAAGTCACCATTGCATGGGTACCAGCACACAGAGGTGTAATAGGCAATGAAAAAGCTGACATAGCAGCCAAAAAGGGAGCAAAATGTGATGTTTTAGTAGATGTAGGACTCGGAAAAACTGAAAGGACCAGCATAATCAAACGACATATAATTAAAATGTGGAAACTACAATGGCAAGGGAGCAATAATGGCAGAGATGACTACAACAACCTTAAAGAGCCCAGCCTTAACAAACAGGTACGGGACAAACTGAAAATTCCAGCTAACAAACTACTATGGAGAGCTAGATTAGGGTGGCACCCAGAGAAATTTACATCTCCACTATGTCTGGACTGCTTTCAAGATAATACAATAGAGCATTATATAATAAACTGCACTAAATATAAATTGGAGAGGAAACCCATTGAGGAGTTTTTTCTAAAACGCAAACAACAAATTACTGCAAACAAATGTTTAAAGGTAGATAGCAATAAAGACATCCAAAAACTGGTTAAACAATACCTTATTAAAAAAAATCAAAACTAAAAAGACCAGATTAAGGATTTACTCAGTATAACAGAAGGAACTGATGAGATGGTAACCCCGGACATCCTAGAGTCAGAGAGATAGTGTAAGTATGATGAGTGCATAGATGTGAACATGGATACATACACAAGGATAAGTGCGTGTAGTATGAGTGCATTTGTGTATAGGATGGATACATAAGACACAGTGTATGTAGGCGGATGGTACGGAATCACGTGTGGACAGAACAGTGGGAATATAGCTGTGCGAAAGGTACAGATGAATGAGTACATGGATTTAAAATGTATTACTATATGCATGTATATGTGGGTATAAGTGTGCATGTGTGTATATATATGAGAGCGTGTATTTATATATTTGTGAGTGTATGAATGACAGTGCACTCAAAGAAACCATAAACTGTGTTGCTGTATGTCTGTTAATTAATGAGAACAAATGGAATGAAGGGTGTACGCAGCAAGAACGTCATCAACACACACCAACCACCAAAACATGATAAGACAGTACAGGACAGGTCACATACCAGTAACGGGACATAACTCAAAAGTGACACGACCAGACGAAATTACAGACAAAGCGACACAAAACGCATAAGACATGGAAGAGTGAATATCACTACGTGTGGATGTACTCGTTTTTTATGAATGTAAGTACAGGCATTGGTAGACGCATATGAAAGAGTTTGCGTGTGCACGTAATGTCAATTAGGTATGCATACACAGATAAGAATGAAAGGACGTGCAACTATGTAGTGTTGTCTGCATGTATGAGTACTCGAGTGCATGTACGCATACACTTAGTTGGGTGCGTCCATATACTCCGGGGATTCATACACAAAACCATCCCACTCCACAGCATGCATACAACATGCACATGACCGACAGGACTCATAACAAAATATGACTGACAGCAAATAGGGAAAACAAGTGACTCGATAATGAAAGGACTACAACGCATAACTACCAATACCAATCCATCACTGGGATGATAGCAAAGGTTGGTAACGTGATACACATAGTCCCGGCAAAAGGCCACGATAGAATCCAGCAAGACGGTAACGACGAGAAATGACTGAATAGCCTCCCGCCCCCTTTCCCCTCACCTTTCCCAAACTCTTTCGGATGCACTATGAGTTTAACCCCCCAACCCATTCCCACAGAGAGCACTTGAGTTCGTTGCCCAACATGCCACAGCTATTCTCATCGCCGAACATTTGGATCTCAAAGCGTGAGCTGGATGGTCCGGTTATATGGTATTTACGTACACCGGAGCTTAGCTATCAACACAACCCGATTACATAATAACAAATGACGACTGGACCCGCTTAAGACTCCACATAAACTATCTCACACATATCCATTACATGACTAACCCGTTCATATTACAGGAAGACAACTATAAGACCACTATGGTCACACGCGGAAAATTTTCACATTTCGGAACTATTCAAATTCAAAAACTGTTTTCAGTACTTTTGGCAACATTAAATTACTCAAACTTTTAAAACAATAAATGGTGGCCGAAAGGACGTTGTGTATGGAAGCTCGCTCTCCTTCGAGATACGCCTAGCCAGATCAAGAGAGACAGAACAAACAGGAAACACCAGGAAAAAAGAAGAAAGACATGAACCAGTGACAACAGGACGAGCGGTTTGATTCGGATGGAAGCATCAAGCCCAGAAGTGGCACAAACACTAGTATTCAGTCACGAAAGTGACGCAAATAACCCAGTCCACAAATATAGGCGGAGACTGTTAGCAGCCTAGGCTAGCTAGCAGCAGTCTGAACGTGGTCGAGCTTTTCTTTTTTTCTCAAAAGGAGTTGGACTTGGACTAGGTGTAGCAGCCGGCCAAAGCTGACTACAACCTCCACTCGATAAGATGTTTGTAAACCGAGTTGTGACTGACTGACTGACTGACTTTCTACCCCACCAGGACATCACACAAGCGACAAACACCCGATGACACAAAGTGCCACCATGCGGATGAGGATCGCCGTGGAGAGGTCCCAGAAACCGCGTTCAGACATCTGGCCATATGTATGGCCTGCCTATATTGCGGCCCCTGGCAAAAGCCAGAGTAGGGCTTCAAATGACAAAAAATTTCGTCCTAAAAAGGACGAAATTGGATAACCGAGTTGTGACTGACTGACTTTCTACCCCACCAGGACATCACACAAGCGATAAACACCCGATGACACGAAGTGCCACCATGTGGATGAGGATCACCGTGGAGAGGTCCCAGAAACCGCGTTCAGACAATTGGCCATATTGATGGCCTGCCTATATTGCGGCCCCTGGCAAAAGCCAGAGTAGGGCTTTAAATAAGAAAAAATTACGTCCTAAATAGGACGACTGACTGACTTTCTACCCCACCAGGACATCACACAAGCGATAAACACCCAATGACACAAAGTGCCACCATATGGATGAGGATCACCGTGGAGAGGTCCCAGAAACCGCGTTCAGACAATTGGCCATATTTACGGCCTGCCTATATTGCGGCCCCTGGAAAAAGCCAGAGTGGGGCTTCAAATAACAAAAAAATTACGTCCTAAAAAGGACTTAAGTAGACTATAAAAAAAAAAGGACGCCGTTTGGTTACGACTAAATCTGCTTATTTGTAGCGGAAATTATGTCGAATCTTTTGTACAATGCATTATGGAAAGATGTCAAGTATTTCTGCTGTTTTGTTTAATTTGTTTCAACAAACCCCTATCATGTTACTTATGTTTGCGTTCGACTGATTACTAAAAAAACATCTGACATTTAAATTGAAAAGCAGGCTGACAACTAAAGTTTTTCTCAGTTTAGCAGGTTATTTCCCTTAGTAATAACGCAGCATGACCTTATTGATGATTTTCGGAACAAGAAATATACCATCAGTATAGACGAGTTGCAAAGATTTCATCCCATCTGAGAAAATGCTTAAAGATTTTACATCCGAAAAGGTTTACGCTGTGTCTTCCACTTGTTCCAGTGAGGATGACAGTGAAGAATTCAATCTAGAGCTTTTGATATGAAGCGAGTACAATGTTACATTTTATCTGGCATTTTCTGGCATATTTTGGGCATTGGTTTGGCATAAAATTAAGTTTTTTATCTGGCAACCCTGAATTATCAGAAACGGAAATTTAAAAAAATGAACTGTGATTGTGGACGATGAAGCGAAACGTGACAAATGATGGATTAGTATAGGCTTACTCCAGTTACAGCTGTTGACTGCAGCAATTTATAAGGATTTAGCAGGCAGTCACAATAAAACTAATGTGTAAGTAAATGGTACGGTGTGATTGGTGTCGTAGAAACTAAATATGAAGTCCAAAATAGTAATATTAGTAATAATATTATTAATTTTTGGAGTTCAAGTTCAGTCAAGAAAAGAAGCCTCGAAGACTCTTAAGAGTGGACTGGATTCTTTTAATTTACACATAAAGAGAATCCACTAAAGGCTACGTCTTCTTGGCACTGATCTCCAAAAAATAATGCCCCGTATATATATATATATATATATATATATATATATATATATATATATATATATATACACACACACACACACACACACATATATATATATATATATATATATATATATATATATATAAATATGGCTCTTCTCCGAACTTCTACCCCGGCATTATGACGGCCGAACAAATATCCTAACAGGGCCTCAGTCCTATTAAAAATATGCCAACTTCCGGCGACGAACGAATCGTGGCAAAACTGGGATTACCTGACAATTTCAAGAGACACAACACTGCAGACGATACTAGCGACCGTTGACACTTTCGAGCGTTTCTGCATACGATACCAGCAGAGGATACTAGCGACCATTGACAATTTCAAGACACGCAACATTACAGATATAATATAAGCGACATGGCGGTGAGACCACACGCGCCGACGCAAATTAGCGTCGTTGCTGTCCTCAAACTTTTTGGCATGCGCAAAATGCGGTTACACTCACCGCCGACAGTATCCCCTGCGCCGCTACGCACGGTGCGGATGGGGAGGGGGGCTAAACTAGATGCCTGGGACTCACGAGCAAATTAATTGAAGGAAGTTGCAGGATATCTGCTCGTGAGTCCCAGCCATCTAGTTTAGCCCCATCTGCGCTGCGCGTAATGGCATGGGGGATACAGTCAGCGGTGAGGCATAGTCACAAAAACAGGTTTGCAATTAACATATCGCTGAGACCCTGTTAGAGCATTTGTTTCATTATACGGAGCCGATCCTAGTTTTGCCAAATTTCGTTCGTCGCGTATTTTTAATAGGACTGAGGCCCTGTTAGGATATTTGTTTGGCTGCCATAATGCGGGGGTAGAAGTTCGGAGGAGAGCCTAATATATACAGACACACACACATATACACACACACAAATGCATGCATAAATAGCATAGCCCTAATTCAACTAATACTTACATTAAAATTATAATTAATAAAAATGAAGAGATTTAGAGACGCTGAAAATGTCAGCGTAATTCATAAAGATTGCTCTGCACACACATATATTCTTGTAGGAAACTGAATGAACTGACACCTTCTTTATGATTTATGAGTTAAATTAGGGCTATGCTGATTTGCATATTTTAAATATTTATGCATGCATTTTACCTTTTTTGAATTTTTAAAAAAAAAATTTATCACAAACATGTCGACATTTAATCCATTTGAGTAAATTTTCTGATAAATGAAGCCTAAGTTCTTACAATTGTGTTTTAGGAAACAACGCCCATAGAGGCCTTGTTAGTTTTAGACACCTCTGGCACATTGTTCTACTCCTTTTCCTGACTGCTATGTTTTGGTTGCTGTGATGTAACAGTCCTTTTCACATTATTGGGCACCTGTAACACCAACAAATAGACACACACAACAGTTAATGTAAATTTACAGAACACAACAAACTTTAACGAAAGCTGCCATTAAACAGCTCACATGTGCAAGAAATGCGAGAAGCAATCTGGTTGGGTGGTAAAAGACCAGCCAGCTAATTTCAGGGTTTATATTATGGGGCTGACAGATCTGCCCAGCTGTCCCCCTAGGGTTATAAAGTTTTATATATTAGGTTTTAACTTATGAAACATTGTAGTCAAATATAAATTAAAATATCCAATCCAACGATGCCCCAAGGAAGCCTGTAAGTTAATTATAAGCGAAGATGTAACAATTTTAGCGACATGTACCGCCATAGATAAATTATAGTGTAATTTGACAAAAGATGTATTCTGAGCTGCGTCCCTCAAAAATGTAGGGTTGAACTTTATGGATTAATGATTAAACAGGTTTAAAGTTTAAAAAAAATCCACTTCATTGCAATTGGTTGCCCTATATGGCTCAGTGTTTCTCAGCACAATGGCTAGCCATCTGTCAAGAACGATGCACAAAGCAGAACCTCCATAGCTCCAGCAATGATTTCCTGGGAGCCTACTATAACTTTCATACCATTGAGCAAATCCAAATGGCATAACAAAATAGCCACTGTGTATTCTGTTTTGCTCTATAATTTTAATTTATCTTGTTTGTAGAAATTTTAACGGAGCGGTGTGTTTAGATGTTGTCTAGTTTATAGTAATATAATTTACTTGCTGAATAGATGTAACATAATAAAAATGTAGGCTATCCTCCAAATAACGGTCCCAAATTATCGTGGCAGAAAATATACCCTAACAGGGCCTCAGTCACGTGTCATTTGTACACTTCTGGGGACTATAACGCCACCGCTCAATTGCGAACTTCCGGGACTATACTGCCACCGCCGAGAGTATCCCCACGCCGCTCACGCGGCTTGGATTGGGGCTAAACTAGATGGCTAGGACTCACGAGCAAATAAAATGTAGGAAGCTGCAGGAGATGCGGTAGCTGCTGCTCGTGAGTCCCAGCCATCTAGTTTAGCCTCAATCCACGCCGCGCGGGGGATATCCTCGGCGGTTGTGGAAGACGACAGAAGTGCGCAATTGACAAGTGACTGAGGCCCTGTTAGGGTATATTTTCCACCTTGATAATTTGGGACCGTTATTCGGAGAATAGCCAAAATGTAATATACATTATCACCTGCACCTTAGATGTGTACATTTAAGGATTGGCTGCTCTGTTTGGGTCAGTAAATATTATCTTTGTGTTGTTCATTTAACAATAGTTAAGAATGTTTGCCTTGATTTCTGTTGAAATATCCTGAAAAAGAAACTCTGGAAAGTCATTTGTTGAAGCAAGAGTGTGATAAGTGATGTCACTCTACTGTTTAATTATCACTGTACCCAGAGCAGGTACTCACCACACAGATGCAGTGGCTGAAGATTCAAATATCATAACTCATGTTATTAGTTGTACTTTAGCATGCATACAAACTTAATTACCTAATATAAAGACAATATGGCCTGATGGGTGAAATAATTGGAGTCTAGGGGTGCTCTGGTAAATATGTCTCAAAATGACAATAATGTCAACTTAAAATAATGACAGTTGCCTAAAAACAATGCTAAAAGGGTTGCAGATTAAAAAAAATTTAATCTTATATAACTAGCATTTTAGTAAGCATTTTAACTTGATTGCAAAATGCAGCCATGATGGGGGATATGCTGTGGATTAAGGGGTAATAAGGCAGGTAAAAATATCTCACACAGGCAATACTGCAAACTTAAAGTCATAACAGATGTATTTAAAAAATGCTGCAATTGTTATAGATAAAAAAAATATAACTTAAATATAACAGATGCATTTCTGTACTTCAGTATACATTTTAACATAGTTACTAGCTATGATCAAACATGATAGTTAAAATTCACATCCAGATTTTGGGGTTATCAGGTACAAAATTCTCAAACAGATACTGCTGTTAACCAAAAATAATGACAGGCCTGAAAAAAACAAAAATGCTACTAGGGTTGTGGATTTCAAAAACATAAATCAGGTACCTTAAGTACTGAACTAAGCATTTCAAGTAAATTTCTAAACAGAAAACAAAAGTTCTGAAAATATGACTATGATAACTGTAATGTGCTCATCTAGGGGCATGTATTGTTTACATTGCTTTCAGACGAACAGTGAGTTGAAACGACACAGCATGAACGAATATTGAGTTCTTTGCTTTTATTCGTTGAATCGCCAGTTATCGCAAACATACATTCATGCTTCCTCGTGCTCGACTTGCTTGGCTGAATCTAGCGACCTGGACGGACTTCCCACACACTACAGGAATTTATCCGCGCCTCTCGAACCATCCATCTATACTTCATGGACTCTGATATCTGACATTACGACGTATGGAAAAACATTCAGTCCTCCTATTGAAATATAACGTTCACTTCACAAATCATTTATTCTTCTCAGGCGTTCAATCACGCGTCCTCTCTCAGTCAGGGCAGAACTTCAACTCCTTACTTCAGTCTCTCGGTTCACGTCTTCCGTTCACGTCTCATGCTTTTCTTGTGTCTCTCACTTCGTTTACCATGAGACACACGAGACTCACTTCTCCCGTTTTTCTCTTCTCTCACGGGTCCTCCGACCTTTTTCTCCCCATCGGGAACTCTCTGGGGTTTCCCCGGGAATTCACAACATTACAATCTCCCCCTCCCTTCTAGTAAAAAAAAAATTTAACCTTAAAATTTTTTTTTCTATTACTTTATCTCTAGGTTATAATTTTAAAGGTTTGGGAATACTTTAATGTAATGATGTGGATTACCTAATAATCATTTTGGGTTTTAATGGTTACTTCCCTTTTGATAGGTTTTACATTATTTCCCTTTGTCACATTACCAGTTATAAGTACCAATAAGTACCAAGTGGCTTAATGGGAAACAACCATTCAGGCACTCTCTTCCAAGTGCGGTAGTCCATATAGGCTCTGCGTATTAACCCCATGCCATCCCACAGTCTGTATAAAACAGAACAACAATTCTGGTACTCTCTTTCAAGTACTGAAGTCCATATCGGCTATGGAACAGAAATGTAGAAAACCCGCAAAGTCCCACCCTCACCGTTGGACTCATGGCTACTGTCACTGGTTTACGTTTCAATTCGAAACATATTTTTCCCTATTTAGGATTTCGAACTCAATCCCTTGGATTATGTGGTGTAAATTACCCATTACTTTTCCGAAAAAGTATTATTATTCCCTTTCTATATCATAGTAATTACCCTATTACATGTTATACAACCTATATTTTCACCAATAAATTTATCTAAACAACATATGTAATCATTATTAAACCTTATTTCAACATGTTGTAACATCTTCATTGTCATAATCATCATCATTATTGTCATTATCATCATTGTTATCATCATCATCATCATCATTGTTGTTGTCGTTATCAGCATTATTGTCATCATATTCATCTCATCGTCATCATCATTCTCCTCATTATAGTCACCATTGTCACACGTATATTGTTGCTTACTTACAAATGTAACATACATAAAAATCATCAGTTAAGCTATGTTTACATATTTCATTCATTCAACCATATTCTTTCCTGTAATTCAGGATTTCCCCAGGTAATACATACAATACAAAATTGAATCTATGTTTATAATCTGGACATCACGTCGGGTAGATGGTTTTCAATGCCCTTAATGTGTTCTATCTTGAACTGAAATTGGGATAATAATAACGCCCATCTGTATACTCTTGCGTTATTTGTTGCATCCATTGTTAACAATTTTGTCAGGTCCTAAGTTATCAGTCAGAATAATGAATTCCTTTCCTATCAAGAATTTTTGGAATTTTTTAAGGCTGATAACAAGAGCGAGAGCCTCTTTTTCAAAAGTACTGTATTTCTGTTGGGTGGAATTAAGTTTCTGTGAAAGATATAGAACCGGAAGAAGAGTACCGGAATGCCTTTGAGCCAACATCGCGGCTATGGTATGACCACTAGCGTCAGTTTGTAGGTAGAAAGTTTTAGATGGGTCCGGTTGTCTTAGTATTGGTGGAGTAGCAAATGAAGACTTGATTTTTTGTATGATTTTGTCATGAGTTTCTGTCCAATCCTTTTTTTCTAAATTGGTCTTTTTTCAAAAGTTCCGATAGAGGGGCTGTTAGTTCTGCTAACTTAGGGATGAATTTGCCGTAATAATTTACAAGTCCTAATAGTGCCTGTAGTTGTTTCTTGGTCTTTGGTCTTTCAATTTTTAAAATTTTAGAAACAATTGTCTCGTCAGTCTGAATACTACCCTGGAACACTGTATGTCCTAAAACTGGATTTGTGTGAAACAAAACTCTGATTTCGCTGGATTAACAGTCAGATTTGCCTTTTGAATGTTGCTGAACACTTCTTTCAAGGTGTCTATGTGTTCCGGCAAAGTTTTTGTGTGTATGCAAATATCATCCATGTATGCTGTTACATTATTAATACCTGTTAATACCTTACATTTCTTGTAAAATACCTTTTCATCATGTTAACATGAAAAATTTTCAATTTCCCTTTATAATCAATTTCATCATCAACATTTGATACTTTTCTTACTACAGTGTAAGGGCCACGCCATTCGATATATAATTCAACTGAATCTTTTGGTAAAACCCACTTTTGACCGGGTTCGAAGGCCATCAGTTTGGAACTCCTATTTGCAAACATTCGCTGCGTATGTTGCGTGGGCATCTGCCTTTTTGTACTTCCATGTTACTAATACATCATTATGAAACACTATAATGGGTGGTTTCTAAATATTGTTATACCAGATACATGATAATTAATTCCGTGCTAATGTATATAGACACAATTAAAACTGTTTAATTAAAGTGGACTGGTTAACCTAATATCACAATATATTAAAATAATCTGCTTGCTGTATGTGACTGCTGTTACCGACAAGTTGTATGTGTAATCACAGAATGAGGAAAGTGTTTAGAATAAACCATGTGTAGAAGCAATAGTTTTAGTAGTAGCAATGCAAGTAGTGTAACACTTTTGAGAAATTGACAGCTTTTGATAATCACCAAGACTTGTGAATTGAAGTTTTTCCGACTAGGATAATTAGTCACTAAAAGTTGCACTATTTGAATAGCATAGATAGTACAGAATAACTCTAAGTTCTTTGTCTGAAATGTTGTCAAAATAATCTGCAATATAATTAAAATGAAGTGTAGTATCCACATCCAACCATGTGTGTAATGTGATGTACCATTCTGCTGTTTCTGTACATGGTGTTTTCTTTTGTGATATGTCATGATACTTTTTTGTTAACATATCGTATCGCTTTCTAGTTTCAGGACCCAGCGATTTGCAATATTTTTTACAACAATCACAGAGAATAGGATGTTTCATTTGATACCTGTCTACACTGTGTTTTGTTTCTGTGTTTTGAGTGTTTTTCAGTTACCGTTATTTTTGTAACCACACACTTTTTTCTGCTAAGCTTAGTTTCTGTCTTTGTATGCTGTTTATTCTTGCACACTTCGCTTTCATTCATTCCACTTTTCTTCTTTCTGTGTTGGGCTTTGTTACGACTGCTACTCTTCTTGCTTCTTTCTTCCATACTTTCTGATCCATTCTTTGGCCTTTTTCTTCTGTTTGTATTTTCATTTTTCCTTTCACTCTCCAAGCTTTCTCTGACACATTCTTCTTTGGGATATGGAGTGTTAACTTTTGTATCTTCGCTCTCACTTGGGTTGACACTCTCACTGGGATTTGGAGGGTTGTCTTTCGTAACCTTACTCTCACTCACATTACAGCATTCTTTGGGATATGGGGAGTTGTCTTCCGTACTTTCATTCTGACAATACTTTGGAATATTTTTTTGTTCCCAAGCTACAATGTCCCTGTCGGTTACTGTTCTTAAATCTTCCCTGTTTCCCAAAATCAAATCAGCACAAGGGGATGGTAATACTGCAACAGTTATGAACTTTTCTAAGTATGGTGTTTTAACAAACACGTTAGCAAGTCGATATCTTTCGATGCTACCACCAAAGGTACGACAATTGATGTATTTGTCTGTTAAATCTTCTGGTCTAATCAGTCTTTGATGCACTCCGGAAATAGATGCACCAGTGTCCCTAAGGAGTGATATGGTTTGCCCATGGATCTGACCTTTTTGAAATTTCAGAGTACCGTGGCCGTGTGTTGCCAGATTAGCGTTCTGAATGGGTATCAGGTGTCCACACGGTAGGTTGCCTTCCTTATGGAATTTAGAACATATTTTACATTCTTCTTCTGTTTCGTACATGGTAGCTGAATTGGCTTCAGCTGAATCGCTTTCTGACTCATCATCTGATGTTACACATACTACATGTGCCTCCTTGAATCGTTTTTATAGCAGGACAGTTACGTCTGGTGTGCAAATAACATCCACAAATATAACATTTTACTGCATTTTCATACCTCTTTAACTTGTTTTTTCTATGAGCAATCACCTGTTCAATTCTTTCATTAAATAGTGGGCTTTTATCACAAGGTGCGTCGTCACCATGTCTATCGTGACAGTGGTTGCAATTGATGGTCTTTACCTCTTTCTTGCCATATCTAAAGTTTTTGTTCTGAAATTTCTGTTGGTATGGTTTTGCATAGGCTGCTGCTCCCACTTCTATCAAATCAGAACTTGATAGCACGAAGATATCAGGGTGTGCTGCAAAATAATTTTCACCTACTTCTTCTAAAGAATCTAAATTTGTTGGCTTATTTTCCTTTAGGAAAGTTGCCATTGGCTGTGGAAGAGATTCTAACATTTTACATCTTAACAACAAATCAACCAATAACTTATAGTCATTTTTTACATTGGCTGCTTCAACCCATTTTTGGAATATGTTCTGCACTTCTGACAGATAGTCTGCAAATGTTTGACTACTTTTTGGTCTCAAATCGTTGAACTGTTTTCGGTAGCCAGCTTCGTGCAGGTTGTAATGCTTCATTAACCTTTCTTTGATATAGTTGTAATCTAGTCTTTTGGTTTCCGGAATTGTTTCCAGAATCTTCAAAGGTTCAAATGCCAGGTGTTTTTGAAAGATTAAAGCGTAGTCTTGCAATGGGACGTTATGCATGTGCATACCTAGTTCGAAATTGGCTATATACGCTCCGATGTCGTCTTCCTTGCAGTAATTTCGGACTATTCCTGCATATTTTTTGAATTTGTTTTCTTCTGCTTTGATTCTCTCTTTTTCTATGGCTGCTTCTCTTTTTGACTCATTTTCCATTTCCTTTGTTCTGATCTGAGTTTCTGCTTTTTCTTTGTCCGCTTGTATTTGTGCCTCTAACCTCTGTTTTTCCAGCTGTAATTTTTTATCTTTAATTCCTTTTTGCACCAGTAATTCTTTCTCTTTTAGATGTAGTTCATGTTCACGCACAAGTCTGCGTTCTTCTCGTTCTTCTGCTGCTTTTTCTTTTTGTTTTTCATCCACATATTTCTTTAACTCGTCGCCCTGCAGGCCCAATTCTTTACCAATGGCTACCCATTCCGCCATTTTTGACTTGTAGATGTATACAATATTCCTGTACAAATATAACAATTAGAAATGCGTTCACAAATATTACGCTTAATAGCAATACAATCACAAACAACAAAATCAATATGTGATATATAATCACTATGTTTAGCTGAGTAGTTTTCTACCTACTCAGAACAATAATATCAACTATGAACTTAATTACTCAACTTTAAAAAAAAAATTACTATGGCTCCTATCGAGCTAAGACACAGTCTATTCTACTGATCCTTCTTTTCGCTATAGCACACTTCTCGGCTGTACGGAAATATATTGAACGAGTCTCTTGTAGATCGTGTCGTGCAATTGAATCTTCCGGTTGGTAATGTCACTTCATTAATTGGCCACTACCCGTCTGAATTCATATTGTGGTTCATTATGGAAGTAGTGTACTTTTTTGAAAAATAGCGGCACTCGTCTATAAGTTGAACATGGATGTCAATCTGAATAATTCATGGAAACTGACTGTCTGTTCTAAAGACTTGAAGGAACTCACAGAAAACTGTTCTGCACGTGTACTTGTTCTACCTGTGCTACGGATGTTCGTTTAGCGGTGTTCCGCTAGCTGTATGTTAGATCGGATATGTGGATATAAGTCGGCTGTCCGCTTCCGCTAGCTGTATGTTAGATCGGATATGTGGATATAAGTCGGCTGTCCGCTTGACCAATGTCACTCAGCTAGATGCCTTGTCTTAACACACTTACGTTATGTTAGCATGTTTAGTGATCACTGTACTTGGTGGCTGTTGCCCTTTGCAACTACTGTTTCAAACACTGGACTGATTGATGACTAATTTGATGTTGTAATACACAGTTAGTTGTTACGATCACACTGTAACAATACGCAGTATAATTGTTACGATCACACTGTAACAATGTGTAGTATAGCTGTTACGATCACACTGTAATAATACGCGGCATAGTTGTTATGATGTCACTGTACCGATACGTGGTATAGTTGTTATGATGATACTGTAACGATAACTAATTTCGACACGTTACCCAGTGGCGAATTTGGCCATCCTTACACAGAAAAACTGTACTTGAAATTTCTACACATTTTCTTGAGGTAAATTTCGACACAGCAACTGGTGTTACCACGGATGATGGCTGTATAGCGGCCTTGACCCAGTCCCCCACTTACGTCAACTCTGCAGCCCCGCTTTGAGCTTTGAAGTTTAACTGGTCCAACTGGCCGGGTTTTTGGTCACTACACTGACCATGTTTGTCGTTGCTTGTTCTGAACAAATAAATTTTGACTAACAACTGCTGTTACCTCAGACGATTACTGGAAATCGACCTTGACACAGAACGCCACTTACATTGACTGTTCAGCTCCGTTATTAGCTTATTAGCTGTCAAGTTCAATTGGTCCAATCCGCTGTGTTTTCAGTGATGTTCCGGTTATCTTCTGTCGTTGTTTTTTGTCCCGGATGTGTCCGTTTTAGAGCCTCCACTTGTAATGTGCTCATCTAGGGGCATGTATTGTTTACATTGCTTTCACACGAACAGTGAGTTGAAACGACACAGCATGAACGAATATTGAGTTCTTTGCTTTTATTCGTTGAATCGCCAGTTATCGCAAACATACATTCATGCTTCCTCGTGCTCGACTTGCTTGGCTGAATCTAGCGACCTGGACGGACTTCCCACACACTACAGGAATTTATCCGCGCCTCTCGAACCATCCATCTATACTTCATGGACTCTGATATCTGACATTACGACGTATGGAAAAACATTCAGTCCTCCTATTGAAATATAACGTTCACTTCACAAATCATTTATTCTTCTCAGGCGTTCATTCACGCGTCCTCTCTCAGTCAGGGCAGAACTTCAACTCCTTACTTCAGTCTCTCGGTTCACGTCTTCCGTTCACGTCTCATGCTTTTCTTGTGTCTCTCACTTCGTTTACCATGAGACACACGAGACTCACTTCTCCCGTTTTTCTCTTCTCTCACGGGTCCTCCGACCTTTTTCTCCCCATCGGGAACTCTCTGGGGTTTCCCCGGGAATTCACAACATTACAATAACCATAGGTGTGTGGGCAAACGATCTTTAAAACATTTAAAATCAGATCACAGTATTATAGAAAAACATCATAAATCAATATTTTAATTCTGAGTAGAATGTTGAATTCAGAATCAACATCATAGCACTCGGGCACTTCCAATAGCATTCAGTCCTCACCTTCAGCAGCAAGCCAAGAGTACCAATTCCGATGGTACCAGTAATTGTCTGATTGTATATCCGTCTCATCTTTCCTTTGAAGGCCAGATCCCCTGCTTCTTACAGGGCCATTCTCCTCAGGCCGTAATGATCTATCTATGCCTGTGCACTGTTCACTCGCTCCCAAAGGGCCCTCACATTGTCTAGCTTATCATACATCAGTTTACCACCAAGTTGTGCAGAACCTGCCAGCGTACTGCTGTTCA
The DNA here is from genome assembly GCA_905116865.2 of Candidula unifasciata. Classification (NCBI taxonomy): domain Eukaryota; kingdom Metazoa; phylum Mollusca; class Gastropoda; order Stylommatophora; family Geomitridae; genus Candidula; species Candidula unifasciata. The sequence goes on along the minus strand of CAJHNH020008334.1, from coordinate 86,634 downwards.
TTTCCCAACACACCAGCATGACCTTGAGAAAATATCCAAAGGATGCTAACTACCTGGACCTCTAAAGTGATGCTTGCCATTCTACACATAGCATGCCTATCTCCACCTTTCTCAGCTTGCTCTGTGGGTTAGTTAAAATCATGGCATGTGTGTACATCTGATTCTTAAGCCAGCGAAAGGCAGCAGTGACTGCCTCCATCTCCATTCTCAAACTAGACGTGATATCATATGCCAGTATTTGTGGCACTACTGTAAACCTCCATGTTCTTTGTAGAACTGAAATGTGTACATCCTGGAATAAAATTATTAGCATTTAATGATTTGTTAATTATAAAATCGAAGCGGGTCAAACATCCATCTGGAGCTGACAAGTTGGATCGCGGGTCTTAAGTAAAGCAACTGGTCACTAAAATCTTGTTTTGCAACAATTGCTGAAATCTGTTCCTTGTGAAACTCACCAAATTTATGTGAAAATTAACGTGGCATTCAAAAAAGGACACCATAATGTTAATGATTCGTTAAGAAACAATATAGTTATTACCATAAAATGCAAACATTTAATCTTTTCATCCCTACATTTTACTGGGACGCAACTCAAAATCTATCTTTTGTCAGAATACATTATAATTTGTCTATGATGGTATCCACCACTTTAATGTTAATATCTCCACTTAGAATTGACTTTCAGGCTTCATTAGGTATCGTTGGATTCAATTTTCTCTGTCCACCATAAGTAAAAATCCAATACATAAAACATCACCAGCATCCCTGTTATTAGTAATCAACAGTGAACGCAAAGTGGTCTGTCAGTGTCATATCATATATTCTTTGCAACACAAATTTTTATTATTAGTATGTCTCAGTACCTCACCTGGGGCACCATCAGGCTCTGTGGTGGTTTTACAGATCCTCATGGAAGTCTCTTGCCACACTTCCTCATCCTGCACCACAGATTGTGGATTTTATAAGCCTGAAGCAAGTACATTGGATCTCGAAGTTGGTGGCCTCCAAAGATGTAGTGTCCAGAAATCCTCTAGCTCCTGCAACTCAGAGGGTATAATGTCCATTTTAAACATGAGTGAAGCCTGCTGGCCGAGTACCTTACAGTATGAGAAAGTTTGGTTCAAACGTCTGTGCACTGAAAGACTTCTAAATTGCTGCTTAGACTCAAATGTCTGTATGTCAAGTGTCCTACAGCACAACAGCAAAGTTTCACATGTCTAACCATTGAATAACCATGACTCCCCATGTTGGTTTCGTTAGCCCATTTGGGGGGAAAAATAATAGGCTCACTGTCCCCCAGCAAGCATGTTGTTAAAGGCGACTAATTAGGGGTGTTTCCTTTGGAGCGCATCTGGATGAGAGGGGAGGAACCAGCAGTCCTTATACAAATTAGCCAGATCTGTACAACTAATGCTCATGCAGAACTCCAGGTCCTGGAACAAATCCAAAGTCCATAAATCTGTGAACATTCATTACTTTCCACTGGGGTTTACAATAGATGAATACAAACAAACAGCAGGAGACATAAACATGAAATATCTGGCGATAACCTTTATAAGTCCAACCTCTTATTCAAATATCACATTGATAATGTTGCACAGAAGTCTGACTCTTGTTTTAGTTTCTGTTGTTTATGGAAGTACATTTCTTCTGCTGTCTTTCAGAAAATAAACTTCATCAGCTAATTCCAGCATTTATTTTTAAGGTTGGACGTTAACCTAATTGTGGCCCTGTCTTGCAGACAGAAGAAATGGTAGGGCCATTTACACCAGCGATGTCAACCACTTTTCCAATCGTGGGAATGTGCGCACCTAATATAGGACTTGGACAAGGTATGCGATCAGCTGGACCATGGATGAGACCTTCTAGACCATGGATGGGACATTCTGGGCCAAGAATGGGACATAGACCATGGAATGGACCTCAAGGACCAAGTGTGGGGTATTCTGGACAATCTGTAGGATATCCTGGACCAGGTATTGACATGAGGCATCCCGGACCATATATGGGACATACTAGACGAAATACAGGTTTTCAAGAAATGAGTGGATCGGGAATGAAATCTCGAGGAATGTCTCCTCCACCACCTCAGGTTAAGGTAAGAACTATCCCCCACCCACCCCCTTTTCTTATAGAGAATTGAATTATGGCTCACATAAAGTATATACTCTGTCAGTAGAAAAATACTATAATTTTTGTTATCCCACTATATGTGTATGCTGCGTGGATTTTTATCGTGGTATGGGACGTCGCAGGTTGACCCAGCCTCAAATGGGTACCAGGATGGGCTGTCCTGGGAAAGTAAAGACGGCCGGCGTAATGCTGACCACATTACCCACCGAGTGCCGATTGGTCTGTAAAAATATGGGTGCTCTTCCCAAGCGCCTAAGGGCGTGTAAAGGGATCTTTACTTTTTTTACACTATATGTAGGTTTATGACAGTGTGGTGCAAGTTTTATCTTCTGTCTATGACATCACTGTCTTGAGTGGGTATCATAGAATGGCGAACCTGCTGTGTTACATGTGTGAGGAAAGATACCATACATATTTTCCCTTGTTCCCTTTTAGATTTAAACTGTTGAACATTGTAAACAATTTCTGCTGTCACGGAAGGTTACGTCACTGCTCTAGTCAAAGAGGCTAGTTAAGATATATGGAAAGAAAACTGGACCTCATAAATTTTTTCATCCATCACAAGTGGTGAAGACCATGTAGCATCCAAATGTTGTTTTCTTCTTCTTTGTGCTCACCATCTGTTAACTCTGGCGGAAAGTTCTGGTTCTTCATCCACTTTTGGACTGCAGTCCTGTTCCAGAACCTGAGTGTTATGTGTGCATCCGTTTTACAAATCTGACTCATTATATACAGACCTCTGGTTCCTTGCCTGTCAGGCTGATGCACTCCGACTTCGAAGGAAGCTCCCAATTAGTCGACTCTTACGACATGCCTTTGGGTAGGCAGAGGGTCTATTCTTTTTTTTCCCCTATAATAGGGCCCTGGAACCCACACGGGGACCATAAGTAGTAATGATCAATGATTGTGAATACAAATATAAATGATCAGTCCAGTTTCAGATTTAAGCCTGGAAAGTTCTTGAGCAGTGCGGACAGTAGACTTGCCACATGGCACTTTCTAGACTGCTTCTGTTTCTCTGCCAGTGTGCATCAGTGTTAAAGGGGTCCTTAGGCAGAGCACCATGTGTCAGCAATGAATTTGTGGAAACCTCCTTGGATGGTGGGGAATGCCTGTGATCTGCCTCTGCCCTTCCTTGAAGGCTGACTAGTGTACATGCTTGTATCAGTTGTTTCTAGAACCATCACATGTCTGTCAGGAGATAGGATATTGCTTATTAGTTAAAGAACTAAAAAATCAACAGGTTTTAGCAACCTTGACATTCCCTTTCCAAACCATCACTTGTTATTGGCATTTTGATATTTTGCATGCAAATGAATAGCCTTGTTATATAAATAGCATCTGATGTAATTTTGTGATGTGCCGTATCAAAGAGATCGCAGAAGCACTAGCTTTCTGGCAGTCTCCAGGAGGCTAGCTGGCAAACAAATGAGTATATTTAGGTGCAGAACTATCTGATGCAGTCGAGATGCAATTAGGAAATCCTGCAGTGAGAACCTGGACAGTAAACAAGTTTCACCCTACTAGAACCTTCTAAAAGCATTTAGTGAGTAGAAAACACACTGCACGCATACCAGCGTATCAGTATAAATAGTGGGTAAGAGACCACTTGAGCATTCTTCAGTCATTGAGACTTGGAAGAGGAGGGACTAGTAATGTGGACCTCAAAAAAGAGAACCTTTAGTCTACGAGACTTAGAAGAAGAGGGACTATTCACATGGACCCTTGCAGACGAACACCTTCAGTTGTTGATGTCAGCACCACACTAGAAGGAGAGGAACCAGTCACATTGAGCCTCAAAGACAGTATCTAGAGAGGAGACATGAAACAAAATGTCGAGTTATAGAGACAAGATACATGGATTCATGTTTAACAGAGAGAAGTTAGATAGAAACAATATTAAGATGTTAGAGTCGACGATCAAGTTGTTAGTACCAGACAACACTAGAAACAAGGTGGCAGTTACAGATACTAGAACCAGTTCACTAGTAACTAGAGATGAAGAACACAACGCAACATGTAGTATAGACTAAAGTCAGCATCCAATTTTTTGTGTTGCTATTATGACAAGAAGTTTGTCATTTGATAGCAAGGACGAAATAGGAAGGTACAAAACAGATGAAGTTCTGTATCTGTAGGTGATCACGAGTGTAGTTGGGAGCTGGCTTGTTTACACCAAATTGCTGTGTATGAACTCATGGGTCTTTAGAAAACAGTACTGCTTTGTCTGCTTCCCCAGAGTGCAGCCAGATCATAATTCAATGAATGTGTTGAACTTATGTTCTTAATTGCCCTTGTGTTACCATAATGACAAGGTGCAAATTTCTTCATGTGTTACATCCTCATTTTACATTATACTTATCACAACATCTAGTTTGAGAATGGAGGTGGAGGCAGTCATTGCTGCCTTCCGCCGGCTTGAAAATCAGCTGTACACACATGCTGTTGTTACTGACTCACAGAGCATATTGAGGAAGTTGGAGACATGTATGCTCCGTGTAGAGTGGCTAGCATCACTTCAGAGGTCCCAGATAGTTAGTATCCTTTGGATATTCTCTCCAGGTCATACCAGTGTGTTGAGAAATGAACAGGCAGGTAGACTGGCTGGTTCTGCACCACTTGGTGGTGAATTGATGTCTGACAAGGTAGTGTGAGTGCCCTCCGGGAGCGAGTGAAAAATTGCGGAAGCGCAAATAGATCATTATGGTCTGAGGAGAATGGCACTGCGAGGAGTTACCAGGGGATCTGGCCAATGCTCAACACTTAAGGGAAGGGTGAGACGGATATACAATCAGACAGTTACTGGTGCTATTGGAATTTAAACTCTTTGTTTGCTGCTGAAGATGGGGACGGAGCACTAATGGGGTGTCCTGAGTGCTGTGATGTCAATTTTTAATTCAACCTTTAGTCCTCATTATACGTGCTGATATGCACAAATGCCCATGTCACTAAGCATATATGTGATGGCTGCAGCTGTTTTTGACTCACTCCTTGTATGAACTTGTGTGGCTCATGTATGAGGAACTTTAATTTACTTAAATTACTGGATACTTGACTGGTTGTAACTCTCTGGTAGTTGATATTGTTGCTAAGGGCTCCATGTTGGCCCCCCCATAGATGCCTCTTATCCTCCTCCATGGGAAGTTGACCCCCTATGGTTTTACAACAGTATGTTTAACTGTAAGGAGCAGATATCACAGTCTTGCTGTAAACCACAGCACAATGTGCCAACAACCCTTTTAAAGGTGTATGAAGAAGAAGAAACAATTCATTTAAAGTACTTTAATTTAAATTTAAATGTGGTTCCGCCAAAGAGTGACTTTTGATGGAATGAAATAGGATTGTTCACAACCAGTGTGTAATTCCAACATATGTTGAAGGAGAAGGCAGAATGAGTGTGCTTACCCAGAGTGCGTTGGTGTTAATTTCTGATGTAACTGTTATTTTATTCTAGGTTTTAAAAATTCAGATAAGTGTAGTAAAATTCAAGTAATTTTATTAGATTAGACAGATCTAAACATAGCAATAGAATACAAAGACATTAAACAGGCATCTGAGTTTAAATATCTGGGAACTACATTTACCGAAGATGGGAAATTGGATAAAGAAATTGACATTAGATGCAGTAAAGCAAACCAAGTATTGGGACAGCTAGCGCCCCCTCTTACAGCATAAGACAATCCCAATCAGCACAAAGAGACATCTTATTCAAAGCATATTTATTCCAACTCTGTGCTACCAGTGCCAGACATGGTCACTCACAACAAACCATAAAAGAAAATTAGTAACCCCGGAAATGAGATGTCTGAGAAGGGCTGTAGGAGTGACCATAAGAGATAAGATCAGGAATGAGATCATAAGAGAACAAGTCGGCACAGAACCAATTCTGGATTACATACAAAGACAGCAAGTGAAATGGTTTGCCCACTTAGAGAGAATGCCTTGTGACACCATACCATACAAAGCATACATGGAAAGAGAAGAAGGACGTAGAGCACGGGGTAGACCAAGAACAAGATGGAAGGATAACATCAGAGAAACTCTACAACCGCACGATGTGCCTATGGTCGAGGCAGCCAGAAGAGCTAGAAACAGAACCTTATATCACCCTCGACACCCACAGCAGTAAAAGAGGAAGTGAAGAAGAAGAAGAAGAAGAAGTAGCCTTGTTTACCATTTTGTGGAAAATATACAAAAGAATCAGTCATATTGCTTGGAAACAAAGCCAAATAAATGAAGACACAAAGTGTTACCATTTTGATGAGTATCACCCGGGGACAGGTCCAAGAAGCCACGCTCAACCCATAGTATGATTTATATTAGGGCTGCTGGCAATAGCCAGGGTGGGGTTTTAAAATAATGAAGAATTGCGTCCTACATGAGGATGGACTGGTTACTTTATATAATGTGGTCAGTTTTAATCTGACCACTTTGATTAATTTGTGTGCAAGAAATCTTAGATGCCAATTTTGTGAGGCTTTGCTTATGTTGAAAGCAGAACTGAACTGAATTTCTACCCCACCAGGACATCACACAAGCGACAAACACCCGATGACACAAAGTGCCACCATGTGGATGAGGATCGCCGTAGAGAGGTCCCAGAACACAGCATTCAGACATTTGGCCATATATATGGCCTGCCTATATTGCAGCCCCTGGCAAAAGCCAGAGTAGGGCTTCAAATGACAAAATATTTCGTCCTAAAAAGGACGAAATTGGATATTATGTTGAAAGCAAAATATGTCAAGGTCTTGTTTGAAGGAATTGTTAACTCAGGATGCATGATCTTAATTAGTTTTTAAAATTAAGTCTTGAAATATTTCTTAGAAAAAAGAGCCAGAGGTAACTGAAGAGAAGAAACCAGAGCTGAAGGGGGAGCAGACAGTAGAATCAAAGGGAGAGCAGATACCAGAATCAAAGGGAGAGCAGATACCAGAATCAAAGGGAGAGCAGAAACTGTTTACAAAATCAAGACCAGCTGCCACTATTCGAATACCGGGCACAGTTTGGTCGGTTGAGTACACTTTGGAAATTATAATATTACTTAACATTACAATCTTATAAAATTACAATCTCATTTAATTTGACATTTCAATAAAACATTAACATTTTATAAAACATTGATTATCAGTCAGCAGATCCTTTACAGTGGTTGACTTTTAAATTTAATTCTCTATCTTGTCATCCCTTTTTGGGATGCAATTTTTCGTTATTTGAAGCCCTACTCTGGCTCTTGCCAGGGGCCGCAATATAGCCCAGCCATAAATATGGTCTAATGGGTGAACGTGGTTTCTGGGACCTCTCCACGGGTGATCCTCATCCACATGGTGGCACTTTGTGTAATCGGGTGTTTATCGCTTATGTGATGTCCTGGTGGGGTAAAAGAAGATACATAGATAGATTTAATTCTAAATATCTGCATGGACATATCCTTTACAGAATTTTGCTGTCTCATGGCACGCCTGAAAGTCTTCTCTGGCTCAATCCTCAGCTCTGTGTGCTTTCAGAGACTAAGCATCCTTGACATCTTATAAGGACATTCACAGAGGTTGGTCTCTGCCTCATTGTCCAGAGTCTACACCCTCCATCACCAATCTCACTGATGCTTAACATGGGCAGAATAATTTGGCTTTCAGGGCAGGAGGCTGTTTGTGAGCCAGTTCTCAATTTTCGTTGCATTCTCATATATTTAATAAGATCTTCTTCAGCTATCTGATGTAAAGTTCACATGTTTTGTTTCTTGGTTTTTTTTCTGTCATGTTTCTTGAAGATATTCTTCCCAGCAATATTGTTCTCGGCTTGAATCTTTCATCACAGTATCATCCAGTCACATTGTTTTTATATGCTTATCTCCTCATGTGATCATTGAATACTGTTTTTTTTTTTACTTTTTGCGCACGATGTTCTTCCTTTGTTAGCCTCTTCCATGCACCTGTTAATTACTCCAACAGTCCAAGTTATTTTCGAAACCACATCTGAATTGCTTGTATATTCTTCCTGTTGTTTTATATTTAGATGAAGGTTAATCCGTGTAACATTATAATTCTCTTGTGGTTGTGTAACATTTTCTTACAAAACCTTGAAATTCACTAGCTCTTTAGGTAATATAATGATTATATGTTCGTCTGCTGTCAAGAAAGTGTCGGGTTTAAATCTGCACCGGGTGGATCTTTTAAATGCAAGTGGGTACCAGGAAATGCCATGGGAAATAAAGGAGGCCAACACAGTGTTAACCAAATCATACACTGATTGTTGATCGGCCCCTTTAAAAAATGACAACATATGCACAATACATGGATGGCATGAAATGGGTCCTCTACTCCTTTCTCCCCTTTTGTCCACCAGCATATACCAGCTATAGAAAGAACTGTTGCCTTCACGGCCGCCCATTCACATGCTGTTATGGTATTTTATAAATATTCTGTCACTATTGTCATCAGTTTCCACTTTTGCAGATAAGAATCATGGGGGGGGGGGGGGGGGGGGGGGGTAGTTTGTTGTGGCTGTTCTGACGAGATGATCAAACCATTTGATCTTCTGGTTCTCAGTGAATTGTGTGCATGATGTTGATCCCAGTTTGTCTGATAGTATCATTTTTCACTTTGTCTCAGATGGTCAGATTGGCAGCTTCCCTTACGCATCTTATTTCACAGGTGTTAATTTTACTTAGGTTAGCCTTTGATAAGTTATCAAAGAACAATAAATGAAGTGGTTTGGACACCTAACCAGCCACCTTTATTTCCAGGGATTTTGACCTTATACGCATTGAATGCTGGGTCGACCTGGAAGCCAGGGTCATTTTTGAAAAAAAGTCCAGCTCATTTTTGGTTTGAACCCATGACCTTTTGATCCGCAGGCCAGTGTCTAGCCATTACACCATGGCGACTCCCAAAGTTATGTAGGTTAACTTTTTACAGCTGTGCTATCATTAATCTGGAATGTCACTCTGCCCCCTCTTAAATATGATATCAGTCTACTTTTTTTTTTTTTTTTTTTTTATTAAATCTGAGAAATTTTAGTATTGATATTGTTGCTTCTCCTGGCTCCTACAGGTGTGTGGTAAGGACTAATGATGGGAGACATTTCTTTTATGATCCAAGTAAACGCCGTTCATTTTGGAAAATGCCTGAGGAGCTTAAAAACAATCCAGATGTTGAAAAACTTTTGGCATCCAAACTTGAAGTGAAGACTGGTCAGTATATGTTTCTTATCTTCTCCGGACTTACCATATTTTAGTCTAGCTGTAAGTTCGTACCAGGTCCACCCAGCCTTAAATGGGTACAGGAAATGTCCTGGGCAGTAAAGGTAGCTGGCATGATGCTGACCACATCAGTCATTGAGTGCTGATTGGTCTATAAAATGTAAGTCTAGCCCTGTATGATCAGTAGAGGACCTTGACCACATTTGGAGGACCATGCATCAGTTCACCACTAAGTGGTGCAGAAACAGCAAGGCGTTCTACCTGTTTATTTCCCAACACACCTGCATGTCCTGAAGAAAATATCCAAAGGATGTTAACTGCCCAGGACTGGTGAAGCAATGCTTACCACTCTACATTGAGCATGCGAGCTCAACTTTCAACTGTAGTTTTGTTTAAGGAGTTTTTTTCTGTAAGTTAAAGTGCTGTGTAGAATCTGTGATGTTATATATGCATGTGAGTCATGGACAGTAAGCAATCTGCTGAAGAACATTAACTTGCTGCAGAGATGGTGTTTTTGAGAAGATGGCAGAGAGTATCATGGAATAATAGAAAAACAATGGAGGCAGTCCACCTCGAGGTAGATGAAATTCGTAAACCAATTCGAAAAGATAGTATTAGATGTTATTAGAAAGAATGGACTCAAGAACTTTATAACAGCTGGCAAGATTGATTGAAAGAGAACAGTGTTTATGTTTATTCAATGGATCAACATCATGGCACACAGATGTAACCCATAAGTGCTCCATTCTACTTCTAACTCAAGCCTGAGTCTGAAGAATCTCAGTGCGCTGCATGAACTCTGTTGCACCGGCGAGGATCTTGAAATACTTTTGGTAATAAGATATTTTTGATGTGTGCAACAATACACACAGGCGTCTGGTCTTACTACCCAGCAACCAGGGGAAATTACTAGAAGTTCACGTTAAAACTCTTAGGCTTCACTGGGATTTGAACCCGGGACCTCCAGCACTCGAGGCAAAGAGAACAAGAGAAAGAGATAAATACTTATATTACTTAGCCATATGGATGGGAAGAAAAAAAACAACACTGACCTGATTCATAATTCTGGTGATTGTGTGAGGCGGTAAAACATGACAGCTGGGCTTATTGAAATGGCACATGATGATAATGATGATCATGATATTTGTATTTAAGGTATTTTTTTCACAGGCATTTTATTTCTGAATTACTAATTGCAGTATTTTATGTAAATTTAATTATTTCAGTAAAGCGAGATGAAAAGGATACGCATGAAGAACCACCAGCAAAGAAATTCAAGTAATTTTATTTTTTTCTCTTAAGGACAGCATATGTCAGTTTGTGGAGTGGGTATGCAGGTGCACCCGTATTCTGCAATTCATTATGTGTTCATTTACTGACCTTTTGTTTTTTAAATTTTAACTTGGAATCGTTGCTAGAGAGTAGTGTTTCTGCTTTATATGTTACACTCGGTGGACCACCAATTTACTGCAGAAAAAGTTCAAGCCAGACGGGATAGAACCTGGTGCAATGAAGTTGACCTATATAAATGTTTATTGTGTTTCACGGTGGATGTGAACCATCATATGTTTATACTTTTTTTTTTTTTAAATGGGGGCAGCACCTATTTCTGTGGTATACTGGCCATATTTTTTTGACCGAACTCCCTCAATATGCAGTGTAGTCAGTGTCATGCTAATCCACCACACGCACTCACACATTTTCTGCTAAATATAAGAGAATTGGTAGTAAAGATCAGCACAGCCAAGCACATCGGATGCACATGAAGTCTTGTCAACCACTATAGGACTGGCACTGTTAACCATGCGACACTGATGAATATGTAGAGGGTGGATCTAAGCATCAGTGAGTGTGTCCGGACTGAAGAGTGAAGATAATCCAACTCATAACTGACATTTGCTATTTTCTGGTTCTTTATTTGTAAGTCTGAATTGAGCCCAACACCATGTGCCGACATAACGGATAAAAGAGTCTGCCACCTGATACTGAGAAAATATCACATTTGCTGGGCTTCATGACAGACCAACTTTTAAAGAGAATATTTTATTATAAATTACACCTTTAGACTGCCCTTACATTCTGGGGCATCAGCACAGGATATGAGGAAGCTGCTGCCTAAGATTGGTCCAGATAGTAAACATATCTTCAGTATGATATAGTGACCAGCCAGGCAGCAGAGATTGCACTGGCAAAGCAACAAAGACAAACTATAAAACTAGTGTGGCAAACCCCTTCTCAAGTGTGCCTACCATTTAATGGCCACACTGTCCAAGAACTTCACAGCTTTATCAGTCAGCTTTATACTCATAATAATTAAATCTAATTTTCCCGTGTGGTCCCATGTCGTTATGTGGGTTTTGGGGCCCCATTGTGGGGAAAAAGAAGAATATACCCACTGCCTCCCCAACAAGCATGTTGTAAGAGTCGATTAATTGGAGGCTTCCTTCGAAGGGGGAATACATCTGCCTGCGGGGCAAGGACTCCTAAGTCTACGTACAAATAAGCCACATTTGTAAAATTTATGTGCACGTAAAACTCAAATTCTGGAATAATATTAAAGTCCGGAAGTAGATGAACAACCAGAACTTTTCTGCAGACTTTACAGCTGGTAAACACAAAGGAGAAAAAAAAAATTCATTTGATTATGAGTAGATTAATCTCATTTGATAATGAACAAGATAGAAAATGTTGCCACCAGCTATGCTAAACTGGCCTTAATCAAGTAATTACTGAGGCCCACAAGCCTGACCACCACTGTTAACTTGTCACAGGGGAGAAATGCTGTACTTTCATTTAGTCTTCTTTTTTCTTCTTCTTCGATCCTTCTGTCAGAAAACTTATATCAGGAGGCCGGTAGCCTTTATGAAAGCTATCGTGCAATCCATATCCTCTCGTGTACCATACAGTTTTGTAGTAATAGTTGCTTTATAAATATGTCTTTCTCTTCACGTTCACTGGCGGCGGAAAGTTCTGGTTCCACCTCTGGACTTTAGTCTTGTTCCAGAACCTGAGTATTTTATCAATCTGACCTATTTGCATGCAGACTGTTGGTTCCTTGCCCATGCCTCTCAGACAGCTGCACTCCGAATTTGAAGGAAGCTCCCAATTAGTCAACTCTTATGACATGCTTGTTGTGGAGACAGTGGGTCTGTTCATGTTTTTCCCAGAACCTACACTGGAATATAAGTATGTAATACCTGTCTCTCATTTAACCACTATTTTATTTAATCTTGTCACATAGATCAGAAGGTGAAGTGAAAGAAACAAAGAAAGAAAGCATTAAAGAAGGTGCACAGGAAATTGTGTTAAACAAGGAAATTGCCAAAACAGTTCATATTCAGGAAGCTGTTATTCCATTAGAAGTCAGAGTGAAGCAGTTTAAAGAGCTGCTAGCTGAAAAAAATGTGAGTTTAAACTCTTATAGAGCATGTTTGCTTTGTGTTTTTAACCCTGCTCAGTTAAGTACTTCTTAAACAGTAGTATCCCTGTGTGTGTTCACGGGCGCTAATTTGTGGAAAGGAAAAAAAATAGAATATACCTACTGCTCCCAATATATGCTGTAAAAGGCAACTAATTAGAGATTTTCTACAATCCTGTGTGTTGGGTCAAAAGGCACAGATATCACAGCCTAGTAAACCACCAAAAACAATGTGCCAGCGCCTTTTTCAGGGCAAATGCAGAAGATTAGTTTTAGAATAACTACTTTTGGGCTTGTGTGAACTTTTGAAGAACCTTGAATGTTCGTGTATGAATATGAAGATTTAAAGATGAAATGGAATGTGGTTGACACATTGTAATTTTGAAAACACTGTGACTGGTCCAGCAAACTGACAGTGGCTTACTTAGTGCTCAGAGAAATATAAAGAGATTTCACGAACCTACTAGAATGACGAACAGTAGGGTCCGTTCCAGAGATCTATTCCTGCCCTGATGCCGCGAGGCATTCCAGGAGTAGAGAAAAGAAGAGGCACATTGTGTTATGGTTTAGATGTAGACTGTGATATCTGCATCTTTCAGACCAATGCACAGGATTTCAGCATATCTTTAATTAGTCACCTCCATAGTGCTGAGGCACACTTAGATTATCGTGGTCTAAAAAGAATGGTGCAACTGGGAGTTATTAGGGGATCTGGCCCACACTCCACACTAAGAGGAAAGGCAAGACACACTTACAGTCAGACTGTTATTGGTACCACTGGGTTGGAACTCTTTGCTGGCTGCTGAAGATGGGAATGGAATACCTATGGGAATGTCTGGAGTCAGAAGTTAATGTCATTTCTTGAAACTCAAGTCAATTTTTACAATTAGTCCAGTATCTCTTTCACCCTGAGAAGCTGCAAAACTGACACTTCCGGTGGGTGTCATTTCCCTGTAAAAGCTGCTTAATTTAATTTGAGGGATCAGACTCTTCAATTTGCGTCAGGTTTATGTCTGTAGTAAATACACTTGTAAGTCAAGTAAAGATCCCTTTTCATGCCTTAGGCACACCAGGCATATAGGAAGAGCACCCATATTTTTACAGACCAATCGGCACTTGGTGGGTAATGTGGTCAGCATTACAACAGCTGTCTTTACATCCCCAGGACATACATCCTGGTACCCATTTTAGGCTGGGTCAACCTGCAACGCCCCGTACCATGATAAAAATCCACGCAGCCATCAGTGGGTTTTGATCGGGGTACGTTGGAATTACGAGTCGGACTCACAATGCCTTAGCCACGGACGCCACAAATACACTTGTAGAGAACAGAACATAGAATTTGTCACAACAGACTGAACATGTGAAAAGTTTGAGCCCACTGAATTTGTGCCTGTTTGTCACACGGGGGACCTGCTTGCTGGGAAACACCATCTGCAGATTAGGAAGCAATGATGACCACATAAAAATGAGGCTGTGCAATGTCCCATAAAACTAATGGAATACTAACCTAGGCAGCAAATGCCTGATGAAGATGGATGTCTGCCAAAAGGTGCAAATTTCGCAGCCATGCTGTAAACTTTTACAATGCATTTATGTCATCGGATGAATACAGAAGAAGTATTAGCTTAATATAACATAGTCTTCTAAAAATCTTAGTCTTCTAAATAGTACCCACATCGTGTGTACTAATGCACTGTTTCATTGTCACAGGTTCTAGTAGTAGTAGTAGTAGTAGCAGCAGCAGCAGCATTTGTAGTTGTTTTTGAGGTTTCAACTTCACTGCAGTCAGGTCACCCCATACATGCTCTATTCCTGTGCCAGTAAAAATCAGATGAAATGTCTTTCACTGACCCATTTGAAAAACTGGGAACAAACAATTAGTCCTGGCATAGTCTAGAAATATGTGCATGCAGTAAATGCATAAGACAGTTGCTAGAAGTGCCAAAACCAGCAGTCATCAGTAGAAATGCAGATTGTCATTGATAGAAATAGTTTCTCACGATAGGTTGGCCATACACACACAAAATTATTACATCAGGTATTTCGCCAGCCGACACATAAAGCTACATACTGAATACCATGACACAACCGCTGTTCAAATTAAAGGCATTCCACATGGAAAAAATAGCTCACAGTGCTGCACCAAGCACTTTATTCAGAAGCTAAGGCAGCGAAACCATAGACGCCAGTCCTTAAGTGGAAACTGCATTAGCAAAACTTAAAGAGCAAAAATAACCCAAAGCTAAAAATGAGTCCTCCCTTTCCTTATTGGTCTAGAAGTCTTCCTGTCCCAGGTTCTAGTCACATAAATTGTGCAATAGTACTTTACTGTTAGTATTGATGCATCTGATGGCTGTCTTATGCATTTATTTTGCGTGTGTGAGCTTAAAGATTTGGGCGGGACTGACCTGTTCTGTCACTAGTTTTTAAATTTTTTTAATGGGATAGTAAAAGACATTTTGTGTGATTTCCACTAGCACAGGAATGGAGCATTTATGAGGCGAGCCATCTCTAGTTAGGTTGGACTAACGATTAACTTTATTAAGCCTAACTCTTTTATCTCCATCGCAGGTTTCTGTAACTTCCACATGGGAGGTGGAATTGCCCAAGGTTGAATATGATAAGAGGTACTTGCTTCTAACTTCACAAGAACGCAGACAGGCATATGATGAGTTTGTGAATGAGAGCGCTGAAGAAATACGCATTGACAACATTCAGAGAGCCGGCGAGGCAAAAAAATTGTATAGAGAGTTGCTTGAAGAAAGTAACTTAAATATGAAGTAAGTACAGTAGAACCTCAATTATCCGATTCACGATTATCTAGACTCTATAATATCCTTGCATTTGGATATCTTCTTCTTCTTTATTCACCAGCTGAAACTCTGGTGGAAAGTCCTGGTTGTTCGTCCATTTAGACTTTAGTTTTGTGCCAAGGCCTGAGTTTTCAGTGTACATCCGTTTTACTGACTTATTTGTGTGCAGCTGGTTCCTTGCCACTTGGGCAGATGTCCAAAGATGCTCCCAGTTAGTCAGCTCCTATGACATGCTTTTTTTGGGGAGGCAGTGGGTCTATTCTTGTTTTCCCCACAATAGGGCCCCAGAACCACACGGCGATTTAGATATCTGAAAGAGAGTATTAAAATGTTATGTAAAACTTATACTGCTGTATGGTAGTGAATCATGGTGATGGACATTTGGTTCCTCAGGCAAATGTAGAGAATCACTTGGACTGCCAGAGTAGGTCCCAGAAACCCAGTTCAACCCACAGGTTGGGTTAAATTAGGGCCCCTGACCACAGCCAGTGTGAGGCTTCAAATAACGAAAAATTGCGTCCTGCTTAGAGATGGTGAAATCGTTAAAGAAAAGTAAGTAAGTAAGTTTTACCCCACCAGGACGTCACACTGAGCGATAAACACCCGGTAACACAAAGTGCCACCATGTAGATGAGGATCACCCATGGAGAGGCCTTGGAAACCCTGTTCAACTGTTAGGTTAGGGTCCCCAGCAACAGCCAGTGTGGGGCTTGAAAATTACAAATAAATTGCTTGCCACATGGGGATGACACTTTTAGGCTACAGGTTAATTATGTAAATAAATCTCACCCCACTAGGACATCACACAGAGGGATAAACACCTGGTGACACAAAGTTCCGCCGTGCAGATTAGGATCACCCTGGAGAGGTCTTGGAAACTCCATTCAACCGTTAGGTTATATTAGGGCCCCCGGCAACAGCCAGGGTGGGGCTTCAAAATAACGAAAAATTGCATCCCACAAGGGGATTATTAATAAAAGAAAACATTAATATGTACACACACACACACACATATGTACCAAAAACCCTTTCTGTATTTTGTGTCTTAATTATAAATGAAGTATTAACCCCTCCCACACCTTACCAATACACAGGTTACATTTTCATTTGCCATTATGGCTGCAATGTTTCATTTAACACTCAGATTGGCAGCCCAGGTTATTGTGCATTTCTTTATTTATTGTGAAAGTTTGTAAAAGCAAACTTTCATTGGAGTTTTATCTCTTTGAATGTTTTCCTATTTCCTTGAAATGGTTATTATGCTGGTATTGTCATTGAAACCACGTATCTATATGTGTCCGAGGCAGTGTATTTGTCTGTCTCCCAAACTTAAATACTGGTTTTAGTATTACAGGGGATGCCTCAGGTGCATATTACAGGGGATGCCTTGGGTGCACTTAGAGGCAATGACTAAAGATACGGCAGCGGTGGAGACAAAGATGAAGTAGAAGTCGGGATATTAAATGCAGGATTTTAATTAGACCTCTATTTTCACTAGGCCTACATATAGGGCACGCATAGAGACCAAGATGAGGTAGGGGACGGGAGAATAAGACTTTCTTTCACTGTCCTGGGTGAAGTGGGCAATTAAGTCTATTGTATATATATATATATATATATATATATATATATATATATATATATATAAGCATACCAACTACATCTTCACACCATGCAGTTGCAACCAGTTCTCTTTTAACCCTTTCACTTCCGGTTAGTAATTAATTTAACTTTTTCTGTCTTGAGGCTTTCTCGTCTAAATCAGCCTCATGTTTGGTCCAAAGAAGTTTGAAAAAAAAAAAAAAAAGATATCTGTAGGGATGAATAACTAAACTAAGAATTGGGAAACAATGAGTTAATATATTATCTGTCTGCCGCAGAATAGAGTCCACAAAAAATAAACTGTCCTTGAACTGGCCAATGAACTTATGTGTGGCATAGTATTGGAAGAGTCATGTAAATATCTCACTAGTAGCTAAAATGATATATATTTTTTATAAAGTTATATATATATATATTATATATATATATATATATATATATATATATATATATATATATATATATATATATATATATATATATATATATATATATATATATATATATATATATATATTTAACTTCGAATCTCACAGTTGCATAGTCACCATTTCATCTTGTCCCTGTCCGAGAACATCCAGTAAAGTGCAGCAGGAGAAGATTGAGACCTGGGGGTCATGACCCAGGTCGGCCCACCTTCTGAAATTGTCTAGGAGTTGATGGGCCGAAACAATTGTCGACGAGGGATCTTCAACTGATGATCAGTGGACTCCTGCTGTACATGCTACCCTGTGGAGTTCTTCTTCTTAATATAGCTCTTATTCTAATGGAGTTTTTCTCAATAGAACACTTGAAATAATTTGCTATTTATTTAATTTTGTTGTTGCTGTTGACATTTAAGCAAACCATCATGAATTTTATCTTGGTTTGGTAGCACATGTGCCATTATAATCATTGCTGTGCTGTATTTTAAAATCAGGTCTACATTTAGAGATTTCACTATGAAGCATTCAACTGATTCACGCTTCAGAATGATTACCAGCTTGCGTGAAAAGCATTTTTTGTTTCTAGACTACATGGAAGAGATGGACAAGGTACAGTCAGTTAGAGAGAAGGTATATTCTGCAGTAACTGTATGGACTTTATCCTTGAGAAAAATGATATGAAGTCAGTTTTTGTTGTTGTTGAGTAGGATCACAGTAATTGAACATAGACTTCCTTGTGTGGGTTCCAGGGCCCCGTTTGGGGTGGTGAACAAACAGGTTTGCTTAAATTAAATGTGTTGAGCTGAAATATGCAGATATTGCAGCGTAGCTGTAAACCACAGATCAGTCTACCAGCTGCGGCTTTGAGGATGAAAACAGAAAAAAAAGAGGATAAAAACACAAATTGGAGGAAAAAAGGCACTGCTTGTCAGTGTCAGCATAGACAATAATCAGTAAATAAAACATAGACAGTAGTTGAATAAACAAAACAAAAGACAGTAATCTAATAAATATTAATGACTGGACATGATCATCCCCAATTCAGTATATGTGCAGCTGTATGCAGGATATTACCACCCAGTTCAATGTATAGGCGACTGTATGCAGGAGATTACCAACCAGTTTAGTGTATATGCTACTGTATGCAGGAGATTACCACCCAGTTTAGTGTATGTGCGACTGAATGCAGGAGATTACCACCCAGTTTAGTGTATGTGTGACTGTATGCAGATTACCACCCAGTTCAGTGTATGTGCGACTGTATGCAGATTACCACCCAGTTCAACGAACATGTGACTGTGTGCAGGAGATTACCACCCAGTTCAGTGTATGTGTGACTGTATGCAGGAGATTACCACCCAGTTTAGTGTATTTGCGACTGTATGCAGGAGATTACCACCCAGTATAGTGTATGTGCAACTGAATGCAGGAGATTACCACCCAGTTCAGTGTATGTGCGACAGTATGCAGATTACCACCCAGTTCAGTGTATGTGTGACTGTATGCAGATTACCACCCAGTTCAACGAACATGTGACTGTGTGCAGGAGATTGCCACCCAGCTCAGTATATGAGCAGCTGTATGCAAGAGATGGACTCCCAGTTCAGACATTTATTTATTACACTTACATAAATAAAAAACTGCTTACTTCTGAAAATTTGGGAAAGGGTATTACATTATACACAGTCTTCTTTCTTCAACTTTTCTAACCTTCATTGGAGCATAGCTCTCAACCAACTCACGCCAAGTTGTTCTATCCTTCGCTATCCCATGCAGCTCTCTCCATGTCCTCCCTGTCTTTTTAACTTTACTCTCTAGCTGCCTTTTCTTTGAGGTTTTTGGTCTTCTTTTATTTCCATGTCCCTGTGGATTCCACTGCAAAGACATTCTAGTTCTGTTGTTCTCAGATTTTCTCAGTCTGTGTCCTATCCAACGTAAGTGTCTTTTCTTCACCTCTTGGTCCCTTGAAACTTGTTTAGTTCTCTCCCAAAGCTATACATTAGTGATTCTCTCATACCATTTAATTCCCTCTATTCTGCCCAGACACCAGTTAATGAATGTTTGTAGTTTATTAGTAATTGCCTTGGTTGTTCTCCATGTTTCCACTCCATACAACAGTACTGATTTCACATTGGAATACAAATTTTTTTAGGTTTAGTATTAGTTTTAATTTCTTTTGACCTCCACAAATTCCCTAGTGCTATGAAAGCTCCTCATGCCATTTATATTCATATTTTAATACCTCTGGCAGACCCCCATATTTTTCTACATTACTGCCAAATAGGTGTAAGACTCCTTGTCTTGGAGTGGAATACCATTAACCCTTTCACTGCTTTGGACGTATATATATATATATATATATGTCTGCCTTGTAGACTGCTAAAGACGTATTAATACGCTTTCCGTTTTCTGTGCCCTCACTGCTAAGGACCTATTAATACGTCTTCAACTTTTCTTACAGAATGCTAATAACTGTAATTTTTGGGGGTAAAACGGCAATACACGTTACCTAAATCTATATAAATTGATCCATTTACATACAATTAAAACCCCCTATCACATGCATTTTAGTTTATTTAGATTTATTCGGTGTTATTCTGTTACTTTGTTACCACAGAAGCGTAGCTAGTGAACGGTGTATTTTTTGCCCTGAAATATATTTCTGGTTTTGCGTTAGTATTTTTTTTTTTTTAAATACAGAATAGCAAGAAAATTGGTAAATTAAAGTTGTAGAAAAGTTAATGGAGTTTCTTTCAAGGGGTAAAATTAAGGATCACTTTGAAATGTGTGAGTTGGGCTATCTTCAGACCACGATTGCGGACATGTGAACTTCTGGCTGTGAACAAGACTGACCATCTGACCCAGCCATCAACATCGACTGTATTGAAATGGATCCCCAATGATCAAGAAGAAGATATGTTCATGTACTAACATGATGGTTAAAATTAATGTTTGTTGTTGTTGTTGTTATCGATCCAGCAGCGCATGAGCTTTCGCCCTTTGGCCCAGGTGCTGGGGTGTTTGTGTATTACCTACCTCCCCGGGCAGCAGCTAGAAATGCCCTGTACCAGTTCTAAAGGAAATATGGGTTGTGTTTCTGCCTTCCCCTTTAACATGTAGCTAAGGTGGGGCTCACAGTGTGCTCATTCCCCGCCACCAGATTGCCTGTTGGTTTCGCTGAGTTCTTCATGGCTCTAAGCATGAATAGTTGGGGCAACTGGGTCGTCACGTCCTGAGTCCCTGTGCCTTCACGATAGTTTCAGGGGGGTTAGCATATTTGTTTCCATTCCTAAGACTGTTCAGCACGCCTCCGGCTCCTTTCCTCCCACAGGGGGCAGTACAGTGTGGTGCACTGGGTTTATTATCGAGGTTTGCTCCTCTAGATCCATTGTATTTTGCCTGGGGGTTCGCACCCCTAGTTACCAGGACTACCTCGGGGAGGCTGTGTCTCTTCGCAACGCACAATGGTCTTGAGGTAAAAGAGGTTTTGCTAGGTCAAGAGGCTGACACCGCAATGGACGCTCCTTTCATGAAGATATTCACTAGACCTAGGGTGAAGTAAGGGGGGGGGGAACCACTACCCACAACACCAACACTTCTTTCTCCCTGCCTCTCGAGGCTCAGTCCCAATGTTTCTTGTATACTATACAACTGACATGAATGTGTCTGTCTATCTAAGTGTACAATACTGGTCCTATTTTCAGTTTTTATTTTTATATGAATTTCTAGTGGAGTTGGTATCACGTCTGTCTTACAATCAAAAGCTGCTGTGATCTCGCATCAAGTATTTTAAATTTATCTTGCATCTGATTCCGTGAATGGGACAGAAGAGAAATATCATCAGCGAAGTCCAAATCATCAGGCTGTTTTGTAGGAGTCCACTAAATTCCATTCTAGGTGTTAGCAATAACTATCTATTATACACAGGGGAATAAAATCTATTGTTTGTTAAAGGCTTTCCAGAAGTTTATAGTGGGAACTGTTTGGTAATGCCTGGAATTGTTCGTTTCTTTTTCAGATACAAATTTATCTTGTTGAGTAACATTTTGTTTGAATTTTTTCTTCCAGCTTAAGAATGATTTCATGAAAATGCTAAGCGAAACACCTGGTATTAATTGTGGCTCAAAGTGGGTGTTTGTAAGAGAAACATTGTCTTCAGATCCACGTTTTAAAGCAGAAGTCGAGACTCGCAGAGCATCTTGGTTCCAGTTATATTTGAAATCTGAAAATTTTGTAAGTTTATCGATTTTCAGAAATTAATATTGCATTAGAATTATCAGCACAGCTTTCTTTGAGTATTAGAGTTCATTTTTTTTTAAATTAACCAGAAGCCTCATTATGGGGGAAATTTTTTCAACCCCCCCCCCATCCCGCCCCACCCTCACTAATCATGTCATAAAAGGTGACTAATTAGTGATATTTCCTCTGAAGCAGCTAGGTAGGTGGGTGGAACATTATCTAGAGGAGCCAACAGTCTGCATACAATTAAGACAGATCTGTAAAATGGCAGTGCAAGTTCCAGAACCAGACCATAGTCCAGAAGTGGACGAACATCCAAAACTTTCACTGGAGTTCACAGCCGTGAAAAGTAGGACGGAGAAGATTAACCATACAGAAGTCTACTTTTCCTGTCAAATGGCAGAGAAGATAATGAAATCAGCATTTTTTTTTAGACTGCACTGACCGATGACACAGGCTTTGGAATATGACTTTCTGGATACGTTTTATCAGTGAACCACTGCCGCTTTTGTTTTTAAAAATTAAATTATTAATTTATTTATTGTAGACAGTTATGAGAAGAGGGAAAAATGGAACATGTTGGGACCACTGGAAATATCTATGGAGATGTCAATATCTTGAGGCCGCGGAGGTGTGGTTTTACAGAAGATTCCTTAGAATTCCTTGGACAGCTAAGAAGAGCAACCCGGATGTTTTGAAAGAGACGAATTCTCGAAGACAACTTTTCACAAACATCAGAAAGAGACAGTCATGTTATGAGAAGAGGGAGAATGGAACAGGTTGTGACCACTGGAAAGATCTGTGGAAAGAAAGACAGAGGGAGACAGCATGAGAAGATTCTTGAGTCATGGCATGGAGGAATGTCAACACACGGACTGATACACTCAGATTGTGGATTGTGGAGAGGCATGATCGCTGACGCCAGTCAGCAAGGCGATGATGATGATGATTTTAAACAGTATTATTTAGGGACAGGTCTGCTGTGTTTTAACTCATATGACATATAAGAGTGTGAGAAAAAAAAAAACTATGTGCACTGTGGTTATATTAAAATGTGTGCTGGCTGCAGCCTAACCAGTGTTTTCTGCCCAAATGTGCTGCTGTGCAGGTGTGAACATGTTATACGAAGGCCATATTTTGGAACAGTATACGGAGGTTCAGCAATTAACAATGTTCATTATACTGACTTGCTCACTGAAGAGCTGAAGTCCAAACTTCAGATTAAATATTGAGAAGTGCTATCTTCAGGTATGGTGATCTTGTATGATATTGTACATCCTCACACGTCTACCCATGCTATTGACTGCAGAAACTTCATATGGAGAATTCAAAACATCTTACTGATCTATCATGATGTATTTGCCTTTTTGGTCTCTGTGTGTTTCTTCGCCCCATCCATTTTCAGGAGAAAAGAATAGCTCACCCCCCTTCCCCCCCCCCCCAGCCCTCAACAAGGATATCAGAAAAGACAACTAATTAGGGGTATTTCCTTCAGAGTGCATCTGCCTGAAAGGTGAGTAACCAACAGTATGCATAGAAATACAAGCCAGATCTGTAAAATGGATTTGCACTCAAAAATCAAGTTCTGGAACGAGATTCCACGAGTCGACAAACAGCCAGAACTTTCCACCAAAGTTTACAGCTGGTGAATGCTAACAAACAGAAGAAGAGTCTTTTATTTCTAAAGAATATAAATAAATGCTACGGCCGAAATGCAGATAATTTGTCACTTGCCCTCATAGAATGTTAGCAACAATATGCTTACTTTGAATTAGTATGATTTATTACATTTGCAACAACTATTCCTGAACATTTAGAGCATCTTGTCACATTATGCCAAATTCTACTAAAAAATTATAGATAGTAATATAATTTGTCTGATTTGAATGCCAGTTGCTAGAGGTCCATTGTGAGAACTGCATTTGATAAATACCAAAAACTGACTGTTGGTTGTTCAGATACAGTTTAATCCTGTTAGATGACATTTTGTTTCATTGTTTTCTTGCAGGAGAAGAATGATTTTCTGAAAATGCTGTCTGAAATACCTGGCATTAATGAAAACACAAGCTGGAGTGATGTGAAAAATAATGTGAGCTCAGATCCTCGTTACAAGGCTGTAGTCAGCGACTCTGACCGAGAGAATTGGTTTGGAACATATTTGAAGATTGTGAAGGATGTACGTTTATAGATTTGTATTCCCCCCCCCCCCCCCCCCCACCAATGACAGCCGGGATGCCCGCACCCCCTTCCTGCTAACTTCTTTCCCCTGTGTCTCTCCTCTTCTTTCTTTATTTCTCCTTTCCTTTGTTTTTCCCCCTGTCTCATTGCGAACATATTTTTCTTAGTCTCTTTTTTTTTCTGTCTCTCCTCCTCCCCCCCCCCCCCTGTCTCCTGCGTATTTCTGGGAATCAATTAAGGCCCGACTTTTGTTCAGCAATGACTTTGACTTCCAGTTCCACTAAGCCCTGAGTGTAAGAAATAGGACTGTAGCAGCCGCATGGGGCGGGTGCCTGGGTCAGCGCCGCTGTTGTTTCTCGACCATGGCCACATTCACATTGGCAAACATGACATCACTCAGATTTCCCAGTTCTGTTTTTGGTGCTCAGTGTTTCTAACACCAACCCCACCCCCACCACCCCCCACCACCATGTCTTCCCTATCTTCTCTCACCCCTTCTCTTTCTTTTGATCTTTCACACTTCTACCCCTCTCTTCTCCCTACTCTCACCATCCTTCCTCTTTTCCTTTCCTTACTCTGTTCACTCTTATTCTCCCTCCTGCCCCTCTCTTCTTTCTGTCTCCTCTCCATCCTCCCTTCTTTTCTTACTCTCTCATTCTTATCTTCCCCCCCCCCCTTTCCCCCCCTTGTTTATTATATTTGCCATAACTGATTTCCCAGTTGTTGTGTCTAGTACACGAGAAATTGTGTTATGGTTGGGGGATTGGGCGAGGCTTCAGCATGAGGTTGGTGGTTTTTTTCCCCTTCCAAATTTTGTTATATTTGTTAGCAGTTCTGGCATACTTTTACTCTCTGTCTCTCTTCCTACCTGTCCCTTCTCTCTTTATTTGTCACTGCCTTCCTCCCTCATCTCTCTCTCTTGCTTTATGTCTGTTTGTGTACCTCCTTCCCTTTCTCTTGCTCTACTTGTTTCCTCTCTTTGGTTCTCTCACTCTGTATGTTTGCCTCTATATACTGTCTCCCCTCCTTTCTGTTTACATCTCTCTCTGCTTGCATCTCCCTCTCTCCCTGTCCATTCTCTCTCCCTCTGTCTCCATCCCTCCAATTCTCTTTGTCTGTCATATTTTTTCCTCCTTCTGTATCTCTGTTTCTTTCCCTTCATCCTACTCTTTTCATCTGCCCCTCTCTCTGTCTGCATGTCCCTCTTTCTGTATGGGTCGCCTCTCTGTCTTTCGTTCTCCTCCCTCACTTTCCCTCATCATGTCTACATCCCTTCCTCTCTTTGTCATATTTTCTCCTCCTTCTCTCTGTCTCTCTTTCCCTTCTTCCCCCTCTCCGCATATGTCCATCTATACCTGCCCGTTCCTCTTTCCCTACTCTATCTCTCTCACTGTCTTCCACACTGTCTCTCCCTCTCTGCCTCAGCATCTGTCTTCCTCTCTCTGTATGACTCTCTCTCTCTCTTCCCTCCACCCCCTCCCTTTCAGGTAACAGGTCTAGAACAGACAGGACTTCAGTTTGCTTCCCTCTCCCATCAAGTCTAGGAAAAAATGTAAAACTATATCTATGCTGGTATACCCCCATGGGTGTGCACGAATAAAGTACTGTGTGTGCTCGGGACACCCTTGAACAAGGCAAAAATACTTTTTCAGTATTACCCTGACACAAACTTGAAAAAAAAAAACCTTGAAAAACCTTGAAATTGGTTGGGAAATTTGGGTACAAACCCTGCCTAGCACGTGGTCAGTTGATCATTGCCTGTTGCATTAGTGATTCTTCTATGCTGGGACTCAGGCCTGTGACCCATGACCATCCCCAATTTTAAAATTTTGATCTCTGAGTAAACTTGGTTTGAATAGCCTTGATCTAGGCAGACGATAAAAATTGGAACTTAGAACATCTGTGGATATGCAAATTAACACCCAGAAATTGTAGAATATATGACAAAACACAAGACTGCTATTATAGGATTGTAGGAAAAGAGATAATAAAACAAAAGAAATACATAATAACAGTGTCATCTCTTGGAGTGATGTCAAGAAAGAACAGAAAGCTAAGCATGGAGTTGGTTTCATTTTTTATTCTGATGTAGCTAAACAGACCATTAAAATTGAATAATTGAATACCTTTCTGAAAGAATAAAAGCACTTCAAGTGTGTGAGAAAACACAAAATATCACCTTTATACAGACATATGCAGCCACCAACCACAGCTGCATTTTGGAAGAAAAAGATCAGTATTTCAATTCAGTATCTAACATCATCAATATTAATGGTGATAATGGTAATGGATGACTTAAATAGACATATAGGGCAGAGGTGAGATCCCTGAGAGGAACATCTGGATCTGTATGCACACATGACGGAGATTATAACTACAGCCGGCAGTATATTCTAGAACTTTGTGCAGAGCATTGGTTATATGTCGCTAGTAGTTTCTACAAACATCATAAGAGGAGGATATACACATGGTAACAACCTAGATAGGCTGCTCAAATGGTCTTCATATTGAACCACCAGAAGAGGAGAAATATGATAAAAGATGCAAAAGTCATTCCAAATGTCACACTGAATACTGATCATCGTTCACTGATTGCATATCGCACTGAAGCAACAATCAGCAAAAAACGAAAAAAAAAAAAAACAGTGAAAAGGACCAAGATTATTGATATAAGAAAGCTAGATGGCATCAATATGCCAATTTAGAAGAGAAAAGGAAATAAGCAAGATTGTAACACCCATCAAAGAACTTGTCTTCTAAGTCATGTTGGTAAAGTGTTTGCCCATGCTACTGACTGCAGAAACTTCGTTTGGGGAGTTTGAAGCATCCTAATATAGTCCTGGTCTTGCTGCATCAGACTTTCACCTGTTTGGTTCCCTGAAAGCAGTCCTGTGAAGGCGAAGATAATGTTCTTATTTTGATTCCAGTTGCTTCTCCATAGTGAGAACTGCGTTTAATAATACCTGGAACTGATTGTTGTTCAAATACAAGTTATTCTTGTTAGATTCATTACTTTGTTTCATTGTTTTCTTCCAGAAAAAGGATGATTTCCTGAAAATGTTGTCTGAAATACCTGGCATTGATGACAGCACAAGCTGGATTGATGTGAGAAATAAAGTGAGCTCAGATCCTCGTTACATGGCTGTAGTCAGATACCCTGACCGAGATGATTGGATCAGAACATATTTGATGACTATAAAGGATGTAAGTTTATAGATTTTTGTGTTTTCATATGTGATGATCAAAAAAGTAAAGCAGCCAGAATTAATGAGGACAGATAATTGCAGTTAGCTCCTTGTTGCAGACAACCAAGCTCTCATGGCAATAACTACAGAGGAAGAGTTGCCGATATACAGAGATAATCTCAACATAGCAGCAAAAGCACAAAACAATAATACTTCTTCTTTTTCCCACTCATCAGCTGTAAGTTTGCATGCACATCTGATTTACAGATCTGGCTTTTTTGTATGCAGCCTGTTGGTTCCTCACCACATGAAAACTAACATTTATAACAAATTGAAGTTATGACCATTGCTAGAATTGAACAGCCAATCAAGATATACATAGAAAACCAACAGTTCAATCAAGCAAACGACTACAAGTATCTAGTTAGCATAATATCATCCAGGGGAAAAAGTGGAAGCAGAAATAGAACACAAATGAAATAAATCAAATGAAATCATTGGACAGATGTCAAAAATGTTGCAAAATAAACATGTAATAATTTGCACCAAAAGAGCACTATTAAATACAGTATTTTTACCAACTTTGTGTTAACAGTGCCAGACTTGGACATTAACAGCAACAGAAAAATCTAAGCAACAGAAAAAAAATTTCTGCAATGAATCCTAAATGTTAATACAAGAAAAAGGGTTTAAAAAATGACAATAACAGAAAAGCAGTTGGTACGGAACCAGTGCTTAAAAAACTACATCAAGAGACAACAGATCAGATTGTTTGGACATTTGTCAAGACTTCTACCAGACAGTGCACCACAGTGAGCTCTGCAATTGAGACATAATGGAAGCAGAGCTAGAGTCGACCACACAAGCAGTTGAGGGATGGAATGTTGGAGGCCGTAAATACCAGTATTTATGTAGCAAATTACAAGGCTTGCACAAGATGCCTCTTTAAAGCATTATGTTGAAAGACAGAACGGGACTAGAGGAGAAGAAGAAGATTTCATGAGAATTACTAACACAGTTTGCTGTGGACATTAGAGTCAATTAAATTTATCAACAACCATACAGAAGTTATTTTGAAGTGAGTAAGAATAACACATCTAATATTGTTCATTAATGTTTCTTGATTAGCATGAGAGAAAGTTATGGCTGTTGTGATGTGTATATGGAGTTACTCCATACTTAACCTCGGGCACCAGCCAGTTCTGGGATAGTTTTACAGACCCTCATGCGAAACTCCTGCCACATGTCCACGCTGCACGCTACGGATAAGGGCTCACCTTCGTGACCTGAAACAAGTTGGCTGGGGATCTCGGAGTTAGGGACCTCTAGAGATGTTGTGTCCAGTCCGGCTCACATAAGCCAACCCTCAGTGCATGGGTGACAACATTTATCAAAGTTCATTTAGAACATGGGTAAAGTTTGCTAGCCGAACATAAACGAAATGACAACCCTTGTTTAAAAAGTCTGTCGAGAGGGAAGAACTGCTGTAAAGCTGATATTCAGCTTTATAACAAGAGATTTGCTCGCAGCCTAGACATGCAGCATCTCTTTCAGGCAGCAACTCGAGGAAGAGCCATGTCTCCATACAATCTTGTGTTCTTCAGTATTGTTGTCACCGCATTGAGGTGCACCATGACAATCTGCCACTGTCAGTAAGCTGGTTTGGCAAAATGTCCATCTGATACATGTCCTATGGCACAGAAACAAAGTCCTGAATGTCAGACCGGCAGAAAGGTTCACACGCCAGTTACCATTGGCTCCACTTGCCAGAGTATGGATGCATGCCTTGCCTTAAGTCTTGCTAAGTTTCCAGATAAAACAGTATTAAAGGTGTCTAACGTGTCAAAGAAAAACATACCTATTTATGTGGCCATCAAAGTCCTTGACCTGCGGACTGCTCCATGCTAATCCCCGAAAGGTGCAGCCCATGACGATTGGAAAGCTCAACATACAGATGTGACGTCAAACATTCATGTGCAAAACGTGACGGTTCCTTGGATGAGCCCAGGACCAGAGCATCATGTGTCAGTTTTGCATTTATGGAAGACTCCTTGAATGGCGGGGAATGCCCATGATCTGCCCCTGCCTTTCTTTGAGAGCTGACCTATCTACACATTTATGCCCTGTTCAGGGTCTCCAGAGGCAACACCAGGGATAAGGGGACAAAGAGAACACCACATAGATAATAGCACATCTCCTGTCCCACAAAACTATCTGGGAAATTAACCCGGTTAATTGTAAAATGCTTGATGAAATCAGAATTGTCAGCCGAAAGGTGCAGATATTGCCTATCTACTGTAAACAGACACGATGACTTTGTGTTACACAGATGAACGAAAGGATGAAGAGTAATAAAATAGGATCATACACACTTTGGTTATTTAAAAATTTATGTTGGCTGCAGCCTTACCAGTATTTTCTGTTAAAGTTTGTGCAGGTGTGAACATGTTTTGCAAGGGTCATCTTTTGGAGCAGTGTCAGGAAATAGGTT
The DNA here is from genome assembly GCA_905116865.2 of Candidula unifasciata. Classification (NCBI taxonomy): domain Eukaryota; kingdom Metazoa; phylum Mollusca; class Gastropoda; order Stylommatophora; family Geomitridae; genus Candidula; species Candidula unifasciata. The sequence goes on along the minus strand of CAJHNH020008334.1, from coordinate 56,943 downwards.
CAGTAATTAGCAGTGCTCATTATACTAGCTTACTCACTGAAGAACTGAAGACTAAACTTTAGATTATACACAGAGAACTGCTATCCTAGGGTAATGTGATCTTGTATGACCATGTACGTCTCCCACATGTCTGCCCATGCTACTGAGTGCAGAAACTTTATTTGGGGAGTTTAAAGAATCCTACTGTAATCCTGGCCTTGCTGCATCAGATTTTCACCTGTTTAATTTCCTGAAAGGTGAAGATAGACCTCTGCTGAAAAAGATAAGACACCATTGCTTCTTTGCTCACACCTCAGCTTGAAATATTTTAAAATAAGGAAAGCTTATTGACAGATAGAATATACTATATTGAAAAGCAAGGACATTATATCAGAAAATAATGAAATTGTATTTTCTGTCTTTGTGTGGATTCTAGGGCCCCATTTTGAGGAGACTCCCCTTCCCCCTTTTTCCTCCCCCACCCGGCTCCCAGTGAGCAGATCAAAAGAAACAATTAATTAGGATTATTTGTTTCAAAGTTAGAAGCCATCTTCCTGAAAGTTGAGAAGCCAACATTCTAAGAACAGTAAGCTAGATCTGCACGGGAGACTCAAGTTCTGAAACAAGACTGGAGTCTAGAAGTGGATGAACAGCCAGAACTTTCCACCGAAGTTTACAGCTGGAGAATGCTAAGACAGAAAAGAAAAGTCTTCTCTTTATAAAAGTCGACTCAGTGAGCGCTACTGCCAGAATGCAGATAATTGTTATCTCGCCCTCGTGGAATGTTTTATAACAATATTTTTACTTTGAATTGACACTATTTTGTTACACTTGCATCAACTGACTGCAGATTCCTGAACATTTGAAGCATGCTGACACATTCTGATTAAAAGAATTGTAGATAGTAATGTAATTTTTCTGATTTTCTTTGCCATTTGCTTCCTAGAGGTTCATAGTGAGAACTGAATTTAATAATACCTAAAATTGTTGTTCAGATATAAGGTAATCTTGTTAGATTACTTTTTGTTTCATTGTTTTCTTCCAGAAGAAGAATGACTTCCTGAAAATGCTGTCTGAAACACCTGGCATTGATGACAACACAAGCTGGAGTGATGTGAAAAATAAAGTGAGCTCAGATCCTCGTTACAAGGCTGTAGTCAGCGACTCTTACCGAGAAGATTATTTCATAACCTATTTGAAAACTGTAAAAGAGGTAAGTTTATAGATTTTTATGATTTAATATTGTTTCCTGATGAATTCCATAAAGCATCCCAAATTAATGAGGACAATAGGAACAGTGAACTCTTTGTTGCAGATGACCAAGTCCTAATAGCAACTACAGCACAAAACATGAAAATTAAAATTGAAAAACAAACAACCAGGTAAAAACCATTGCAAAAACAGAACAACCAGCCAAGAAATGCATAGAAAAATCATAAAAAACCCAAGCAAGCGCAAGACCAAGTATCTAGGAAACAAAACGTCATCCAATGGAAAAATTGAAGCAGAAATAGAACACAGATGTAATAAAGCAAATCGAATAATTGGACGGAGTCACTAATTTTGCAGAACAAATATGTAACAATTGACACCAAAAGAATACTATTCAGTACTCTATTTTAACCAACATTGTGTTAACAGTGCCAAACGTGGACATTAGCAACAACAACAACAAAGTCACAGAAAGGAGATGTCTGCAATGAATCCTAAATGTTAGTAGAAGAAACAGGATCAGAAATGATGATATTAGGAAAGAAGCTGGTATGAAACCAGTACTAAACTACATCAAGAGACAACAGATCAGATTGTTTGGTCATGTGTCTAGACTACTCCCAGGCAGTGCACCACAGAGAGCTCTGCAATTGAGACATAATGGAAGCAGAGCTAGAGTCGACCACACAAGCGATTGAGGAATGGAATAACTGAGGCCGTAAATGCAAGCATTTACCTAGCACATACCAAGGCTCAGATTCAATGACTCTTTAAAACTTGATGCTCAAAGACAGAGCAGGACAAGAGAAAAACAAGAAGATTTCATGAGAATTACCAACACAGTTCGCTGTGGATATTAGAGTCAGTTAAATTTATCAACAACCATACAGAAGTTTTTTTGAAGTGTGTGAGAATAACACAACTAATATTGTTCATTGATTTTTTTTAAATTCTTTGTTGTTGTTGTTGTTGTATTATCATTCATTATATAGACTGTATAATTTTCATACAGGTTTTTGGTTTTTAACTAGTGTGACATATAATATAAGAAGGTGAGTAAAAATATTATCTTCACTTTATGGTGCTGCAGCCTTACCAGTGTTTTCTGTTCAGGTTTGTGCAAGTGTGAACATGTTATGCAAGGTTTATTATTTGGTGCGGTGTCAGGAAATAGGTTCAGTAATTAGCAGTGCTTTTATACTGACTTGCTCACCAAAGAGCTGACGGCTAAACTTTAGATTGTACACGGAGAACTGCTATTTTAGGGTACTGTGATCTTGTATGACAGTGTGCGTCCACATATGTCTGCCCATGCTATTGACTGCAGAAACTTCATTTGGGGAATTTGAAGTATCCTACTGTAGTCCTGGCTTTGCTGCATCAGATTTTCACCTGTTTGGTCCCCTGAAAGCAGGCAGCCATGTGAAGGTGAAAATTTACCTCTGCTGAAAAAGATAAGACACAGTTGCTTCTTGGCTCACAGCACAGCCTAAAACATTTTAAAATAAGGAAAGCTTTTTGACAGGTGGATAGAGTTTATTGGAAAGCAAGGACGTTATATCACAAAATGATGAATTTGTCTTCTCTGTCCCCGTATGGATTCAGGAGCCCTGTTTTAAAGAAGGAAAGAGTAGACCCACCCAACCCTCAAAAAAAGCATGTCAAATGAGACAACTTATTAGGGGTGTTTGTTTCAAAGTCAGAATGCATCTGCCTAAAAGGTGAGGAGCCAACAGTCTGCATACAGATAAGCTAGATCTGTAAACCAGATGTGCATACAAAACTCAAGTTCTGGAACAAGATCAGAATCCAGAATTGGACAAACAACCAGATCTTTCCACGGAAGTTTACTGCTGTTAAACACTAAGAAGGAGAAAAATAATCTGTTCTTTCTAAAAGTCGTGGGTCTCCTACAGCCAGAATGCAGATCATTTTTAACTTGCCCTCATGGGATGTTTAGTAACAATATTCTTACTTTGAATTAATATTATTTTATTACGTTTGCAACAACTAACTGCAATTCCTGAACATTTGGAGGATGCTGTCACATTCTGCCAAATTCAACTTAAAAATTATAGAAATTAGTGTAATTTTTTTCTGATTTTCTTATGCCAGTTGCTTGCTAAAAGTCCGTTGTGAGAACTGCATTTAATAAAACCTGGAAATATTTGTTAGTTGTTCAGATACAAGTCAATCCTGTTAGATAACATTTTGTTTTATTGTTTTCTTCCAGAAAAAAGATGATTTCCTAAAAATGCTGTCTGTAAAACCTGGCATTAATGAGAGCACAAGCTGGAAATATGTGAAAAATAAAGTGAGCTCAGATCCTCGTTACAAGGCTATAGTCAGTGATTCTGACCGAGAAGATTGGTTTCAAACATATTTGAAGATTTTAAAGGATGTAAGTTTATAGATTATTATGTTTTCATATTTCATGATCAGATCAGTAAAGCATTCCAAATTATTGAGGACAGTAGGGGCAATGAACTTTTTGCAGATGACCAAGTACCCATGGCAGCTGCAGAGATTACTGGATAATCTCAGCCTAGCAGCAAAAGCACAAAACAAGAAAGTATTTTTTTAAATAAATAAAAATAATAACAACCATCTCGAGAACAGAACAAACAATCAAGATATGCTTAGAAAACCTATAACTCAAGCAAGCAAAAGACTTTAAGTGTCTAGCGAGCATAATGTAATCCAGCAGAAAATTTTTAGCAGAGGTAGACTACAGATGTAATAAAGTAAATCAAATCATTGGCCAGGTGTCACCAGTTTTGCAGAAACAATTTTTAACAATTGACCCCAAAAGAGCATACAGTATTTTTACCAACATTGTGTTAACAGTGCCAAACGTGGACATTAACAACAAAAGAAAAATCACTACTACAGAAAGGAAATGTCTGCAACAAACCTTAAAAGTCAGTAGAAGAGAGAAAATCAGAAATGGCGATAGGAAAGAAGTTGGTATGGAACCAGTACTAAACTACATCAAGAGACAACAGATTAGATAGTTTTTACATTTATTAGGACTGCCACCAAGCCTTATAACTTAGACATAATGGAAACAGAGCTTGAGGTCAACCACACAGCTGATTGAGGGATGGAATATCTGAGGCCATAAATACAAGCATTTATGTAGCACATACCAAGGCTCACACCAGATGCCTCTTTAAAACCTGATGCTGAAAGACAGAACAGGACTAAAATAGAAGAAGAAGATTTCATGAGAATTACCAAAACAGGTCGCTGTGAGCATTAAAGTCAATTGAATTTATCAGTAACCATACATAAGTTGTTTTAAAGTGAGTAAGAATAACACAGCTTATATTGTTCAGTGTTGTACACAAGGGAGTTGACATCCAAGCAGACCTAAAAAACACATCGAGTCACGAATAGAAAGAGAAGGCCAGTCGCAAAGATAAAAGAGAGGCTAGTGATATCTTCAGCAATGAACATCAAAGGCTTGGAATGCTGACGAAGAAGAGGTATCGATAGAGACTGATTGAAGTCTTCAGTTGTGTCAGTAGTATTCTTAAACTACATGGGATTACTTGATGTTAACTTTCATTTGTCATTTTGAAGTTGGCAAGCAGGTAAAACTGGTTTTGTTGCAGGAACAACTCATTTTGTATGCACTTATCATTTGTTTAAAAATTGGGGAAGTGCAGCAGCTGCAGTTCTGGCCTAGTGGTCCTCTGATCACATCCACCTTGAAGGTGAGGTTTACAAAAACAATTACAAATTGATCTGGGCACAAAGTCAACACAGCCAAAAATGGGTACCAGGAAATAAAAGCGGCCACCTATTGAGGGCTGATTGATGACATCACAGCACACCAGGCATGACGTAAGGTATCGATGCTATTACCGCAGTACACTGATTATACACACGCCAATCTCTTTTTCTCTACCGTCTCTTCTTGCCAGATCCACACTAAATTCCTCGTTCACACATACTTGCCCATGTTATTTCATCTAATCTTGTGTCTTCTGCCAACAGTCGTTCATATATGGTCTTCAAAATATCTTCCTAGTCCAGTATGAGTGTTCCCATAGCTTTTGCTTTCTGTAGCCAGAATATCCACTCTTTTATCCCCTCGCACTCCTGCATCTCCAGACAAGAATCCACGTGATTCCCTGCAATGTTGGTGTACTGATGCATGGTATCCACTCTACCGTCTCTTCTTGCCAGATCCACACTAAATTCCTCGTTCACACATACTTGCCCATGTTATTTCATCTAATCTTGTGTCTTCTGCCAACAGTCGTTCATATATGGTCTTCAAAATATCTTCCTAGTCCAGTATGAGTGTTCCCATAGCTTTTGCTTTCTGTAGCCAGAATATCCACTCTTTTATCCCCTCGCACTCCTGCATCTCCAGACAAGAATCCACGTGATTCCCTGCAATGTTGGTGTACTGATGCATGGTATCCACTCATGCCACATTAATTCATTTTGAACCTTCCGCAATGCCGACTGAGAATCAGACAGAATAATTCCTCTGGTAACTTTGTTTTCTGCTATCTGGTTCAGAGCTGCAGTTATTGCCTCCACCTCTATCCTCATGCTTGAAGTTGTAGATAAAAAAGCTCTGTTTTGTTCTGCCACAATTTTTCCCTTCATTAAAGCTGAAAATCCCCAGCCAGATCTTACACCCCGATAAACAGAACCATCGGTGTACACTACTGCATCATCTAGCCCAGCCTTTCCATCTATCAGTTGTTGTACCTCTAATTCTGCCAAACTGTTACATCACTCTCTACATTCTCTTCCTAGTGTGATAATGACCTGATGGAAACTGCTGTTGTGGGTGTTCATGTCGACCCATTCCTGCCCCCTGTGTATTTGCTTGACTGAAGCCGCTGTCTAGATGGTATCTTCAGCTAGTGCCATCCATGACTTTCTTCTTTTCAACTGGTCTTCTCTTAAATCGTTCAGATTACCATGCAGCGGATGCCTTTCATCATTGATAACTCGCATATAGGCCTTGGCTTGCCCCAGTGACAATCTAGACTTTACAGATGCCAGCCCAATTGTAATGGGTGACTGAAATAGACATATAGTGCAGAGGCGAGCATTCTGGGAGGGACATCTGGATCCATATGCATACACAACAGATTACAACTACAGCAGGCAGCATATTCTAGAACTTTGTGCAGAGCATTGGTTATATGTCGCTAATAGTTTCTTCAAACATCATAAGAGCAGGATATACACATGGTAACAACCTAAATCAGGCTGCTCAAATGGACTTTGTATTGAATCACCAGAAGAAGAGAAATATGATAAAAAAGTCATTCCAAATGTCACACTGAATACTGATCATCGTTAACTGATTGCATATCGCACTGAAGCAGCAATCAGCAAAAAACAAAAGACAGCAAAAAAAACCAAGATTATTGGTATAAGAAAGCAAGAGAGTATCAATATGCCAATTTGGAAGAGAAAAGGAAGTAAGCAAAATTGTAACACCTATCGAGGCATCTCTCTTCTAAGTCATGTTGGTAAAATGTTTGCCCATGCTGTTAACTGCTGAAACTCCATTTGGGGAATTTGAAACATCCTACTATAGTCCTATTCTTACTGCATCAGACTTTCACCTGCTTGGTCCCCGGAAATCAGCCCTGTGAAGGTGAAGATAATGTAATTTTTCTGATTTTGATGCCAGTTGATTGCTAGATTTCCGTAGTGAGAACTGCATTTATTAATACCTAGAACAAGTTAAGCATGTTAGATTAAATTTTGTGGACTTTCTTTCAGAAGAAGGATGATTTCCTGAAAATGCTGTCTGAAATACCTGGCATTAATGACAAAACAAGCTGGATTGACGTGAGAAATAAAGTGAGCTCAGATCCTCGTTACACAGCTGTAGTCAGATACCCTGACCGAGAAGATTGGATCAAAACATATTTGAAAACTATAAAGGATGTAAGTTTATAGATTTTTGTGCTTTCATATTTCATGATCAGATCAGTAAAGCAGCCCAAATAATTGAGGACAGATCATTTCAGTGAACTCCTTGTTGCAGACAACCAGGCCCTCATGGCAATAACTACAGAGGAAGTTGCAGATATACCGAGATAATCTCAACATAGCAGCAAAAGCCCAAAACATTAATACTTCTTTGTCTTCTTCCCGTTCACCAGCTGTAAACTCTGGTTGAAAGTTCTGGTTGTTTGTCTGCCTATGGACTTTAATTTTGTTCTGGAACTTGAGCTTTAAATGCAGCCTGTTGGTTCCTCACCACATGAAAACTAACATTTAGAAAAAACAGAAGTTATGACCATTGCTAGAATTGAACAACCAAATCAAGATATACACAGATAATTAACAACTTAAGCAAGCAAAAGACTTCAATAATTTAGGGAGCATAATATCATCCAGGGGGGGAGGTGGAAGCAGAAGTAGAACGCAAATCTAAAAAATCAAATGAAATAACTGGACAGATGTCAGGAATTTTGCAAAACAAACATGTAACGATTGACACTAAAAGAGCACTATTCAATATAGTATTTTTCACCAACATTGTGTTAGCAGTGCCAAACGGAGACATTAACAACAAACTCAAAGCAACAGAAAGGAAATGTCTGCTGTGAATCCTAAAAGTTAGTAGAAGAGACAGGATCAGAAATGACAATAACAGAAAAGAAGCTGGTACAAAACCAGTTGATAAACTACATCAAGAGACAACAGATCAGATTGTTTGGTCATGTGTCAAGACTACCACCAGACAGTGCAAAACAGACAACTCTGCAGTCTAGACATAATTGAAGCATAGCTAGAGTCGACCACACAAGAGGAATGGAATATCTGAGGCCGTAAATACCAGCATTTATGTAGCACTTATGAAGCACATACCAAGGCTCACATCTGATGCCTCTTTAAAATATTATGCTTAAATGCAGAACAGGACTAAAGAAGAAGAAGAAGATTTCATGACAATTACTAACACAGTTTGCTGTGGACATTTAGAGTCAATTAAATGTATCAGCAACCATGCACAAGTTGTTTGGAAGTGTGTTAGAATAACACATCTAATATTGTTCATTGATGTTTCTTTATTCTGTTTTTTTTTAATTTTCATTCATTATAGACTTTTATTTTCACACAGGTGTGCAGTGTTTTAACTTTTGTGACATATAATATCAAAGGTTGAGTAAAACATAACAATAAAAACTTTTTAAGAAATGTATCTGTGTTATTGATCAGGCGTGAAAAAAAGTTAAGGCGGTAGTGATGTGTATAAGGAGTTACTCCATACCTCACCTCGGGCACCTACCGGCTCTGGGATGGTTTTATATAGCCTCGTGCAAATCTCCTGCCAAACGCCCACATTGTGCGCCACGGATAAGCCGAGTTGGCTGGAGATCTCGGAGTTGGTGAGCTCTAGAGATGTTGTGTCCAGTCTGGCTCACATCAGCCCACCTTCAGTGCATGGGTGTTAACATTTATCAAAGTTCATTTGGAACATGGGTAAAGTTTGCCAGCCGAACATAATACTAAATGAAAGCCCTTGGTTAAAACATCTTTCAAGAAGGAAGGACTACTGTAATGCTGATATTCAGCTTTATAATAAGAGATTTCCTCGCAGCTTAGACGTGCAGCATCTCTTTCGGGCAGCAACTCGAGGAAGAGTCATGTCTCCATACAATCTTGTGTTCTTCAGTATCGTTGTCACCGCGTTGAGGTGCACCATGACAATCTGCCACTGTCAGTGAGCTGGTTTGGCAAAAATATCTTTCTGATACATGTCATATGGCATATGATCAAAGTCCTGAATGTCAGACCGATAAAAGTCCTTTCTAATTGGCAGAAAGATTCACACGCCAGTTACCATTGGCTCCACTTGCCAGAGTATGGGACCTAAACGCCGTGCTGGATGCATGCCTTGCCTTACAGTCTTGCTAAGTTTCCAGATGAAACAGCGTTTCTTGGGTCACAGATCTGCCTGAAATATTTTAAAATAAGACAAGCTTATTGACAGAATACAGTATATTCAAAAAGCAAGGACATTATATCAGAAAATAATGAAATTGTCTTTTCTGTTTTCATGTGGATTCTGGGGCCCCATTTTTGAGCAGACCCCACTTCACCCCCCCCCCCCCCCCCCCCCCCCCCCACACCTTTAGCGAGCAAATCAAAAGAAACAACTAATTAATTAATTTAAAGTTAGAAGCCATTTTCCTGAAAGGTTAGAAGCCAACAGTCTGTATACAGTAAGCTAGATCTGCATGTGAAACTCAAGTTCTGAAACAAGACTGGAGTCCAGAAGTGAATGAACAGCCAGAACTTTCCACCGAAGTTTACAGCTGGGGAATGCTAAGAAGGAAAAGAAAAGTCTTCTCTTTATAAAAGTCGACTCAGTGAGCGCTACAGCCAGAATGCAGATCATTTTTATCTCCACCACGTGGAATGTTTTATAACAATATTTTTTACTTTGAATTGACACTATTTTATAACACTTGAATCAACTGACTGCTAATTCCTGAACATTTGGAGCATGCTGTCCTGATTAAAAGAATTATAGATAATAATGTAATTTTTCTGATTTTTATGCCATTTGCTTCCCAGAGGTCCATAGTGAGAACTGAATTCAATAATACCTAAAACTGTTTTTTGTTCAGATAAAAGTTAATCTTGTTAGATTACTTTTTGTTTCATTGTTTTCTTCCAGAAGAAGAATGACTTCCTGAAAATGCTGTCTGAAACACCTGGCATTAATGACAACACAAGCTGGAGTGATGTGAGAAATAAAGTGAGCTCAGATCCTCGTTACAAGGCTGTAGTCAGTGACTCTTACCGAGAAGATTATTTCATAACCTATTTGAAAACTGTAAAAGAGGTAAGTTTATAGATTTTTTTTTTTTAATATTGTTTCCTGATGAATTCCATAAAGCATCCCAAATTAATGAGGACAATAGGAACAGTGAACTCTTTGTTGCAGATGACCAAATCCTAATATCAACTACAGATGAAGAGCTGTAAAGATAGTTTAAGCATAGCAACAAAAGCACAAAACATGAAAATTAATATTGAAAAACAAACTTTTCTTTCTAAAAATAAACTGAGTAAGTTTACAGCGAGAATGCAAATCATTTTCAACTCGCCCTCATGGAATGTTTAGTAACAATTTTGTTACTTAGAATTAACATTATTTTATTACATTTGCAACAACTAACTGCTAAATCCTCAACATTTGGAGCATGCAGTCCGATTCTGCCAATTTCTACTAAAAAAAATTTGTAGATAGTAATATAATTTTTTTTCCCTCATATTTTCTTATACCAGTTGCTTGCTGAAGGTCTGTAGTGAGAACTGCAATTTTTATAATACCTGGAACTGATTGCGGTTGTTTAGATACAATTTAATCAAGTTGGATTACATTTTGTTTCATTGTTTTCTTCCAGAAAAAGGATGACTTTTTGAAAATGCTCTCTGAAGTACCAGGCATTAATGACAACACAAGCTGGAGTGATGTGAAAAATAAAGTAATCTCAGATTCTCGTTACAAGGCTGTAGTCAGTGACTCTGACCGAAAAGACTGGATCAGAACATATTTGAAAATCGTAAAGGATGTAAGTTTATCAGTTTCTATTTTTTCATATTTTATGATTAATTCAGTAATGCTTCCCAAATTAACAAGGGCAAATAATTGCAGTGAACTCCTGGTTGCAGACAACAAAGCCCTCATGGCAACTACAGAGGAAGAGTTGAAGATATACCGAGATAATCTCAACATAGCAGCAAAAGCACAAAACATTGAAACTAACATTTAAAAAATGTGTTGAACATTGCAGTTATGGTCGTTGCAAGAGCAGAACAACTATTCAAGATATACATAGAGAATCAATAATTCAAGCAAGCAACAGAATTCATTAATTTAGGGAGCATAATATCATCCAGTGGTAAAATGGAAGCAGAAAAAAAAAAACACATGTAAGAAAGAAAATCAAATCATTGGACAGATGTCACCAGTTGAATTGTTTATTTCAGCTAATACACTAAACTTTCCTGAGCTCCTTATAAGCCATTGATTTTTATTGTTTCATCTGATACAGTAGACTTTCCTAAATGTATTGTGATCCACTGAGTTGTTGGTTTCAGCTGACACACTAGACTTTCTGGAACTCATTGTGATCAATTGATTTGTTGGTTTCTGCTGACTTTAAACTTTTCTGAACCCCTTGTGATCCATTGAGTTATTGGGAGTTGTTGGTTTCAGTTGACTGACACACTATACTTTCCAAAAATCCTTGTGATCCATTGAGTTGTTGGTTTCAGCTGACAAACAAGGCTTTCCTAAAATCCTTGTGATCCATTGAGTTGTTGGTTTCAGCTGACAAACAAGGCTTTCCTAAAATCCTTCTGATCCATTGAGTTGTTGGTTTCAGCTGACACGCTAGACTTTCATGAAATCCTTGTGATCCATCGAGTTGTTGGTTTCAGCTGATACACTATACTTTCCTGAAATCCTTGTGATCCATTGCGTTGTTGGTTTTAGCTGATACACTATACTTTCCTAAAACCCTTGTGATCAATTGATTTGTTGGTTTCTGCTGACTTTTAACTTTTCTGAAACCCTTGTGATCCATTGAGTTATTGGGAGTTGTTGGTTTCAGTTGACTGACACACTATACTTTCCAAAAATCCTTGTGATCCATTGAGTTGTTGGTTTCAGCTGACAAACAAGGCTTTCCTAAAATCCTTGTGATCCATTGAGTTGTTGGTTTCAGCTGACAAACAAGGCTTTCCTAAAATCCTTGTGATCCATTGAGTTGTTGGTTTCAGCTGACAAACAAGGCTTTCCTAAAATCCTTCTGATCCATTAGTTGTTGGTTTCAGCTGACACGCTAGACTTTCATGAAATCCTTGTGATCCATCGAGTTGTTGGTTTCAGCTGATACACTATACTTTCCTAAAACCCTTGTGATCAATTGATTTGTTGGTTTCTGCTGACTTTAAACTTTTCTGAACCCCTTGTGATCCATTGAGTTATTGGGAGTTGTTGGTTTCAGTTGACTGACACACTATACTTTCCTGAAATCTTTATGACCTTTGAGTTGTTGGTTTCAGCTGACAAACAAGGCTTTCCTGAATTTCTTCTTATCCATACTGTTGTTGGTTTCAGCTGGCCACACTATAATTACCTGCACTCATTTTGTCCCATTGAGTTGTTACACTCATCCCCTCTGTCCCAGTTCTCACTCCTTCTATTTCCTTAAAGATATAATTTTAACTCATCAGTTTCAAATGCTTCTTTTTCGTCTACTTCTTCTCTAGTCCCCTACTGTCTTTCAGTGTCAGGTTGTGAAAAGGAGTGCAAGCCTTAGTATGTGATATGCAGTATTACGGCTTCAGATATTCTATCTGTCCATTCTTTGCTTGGTTGACTGCTTCCATTATGTCTGATTGACAGGGCTGTCTGTAATGCACTATCTGTTCCCAACCAACTTTTTTCCTGATAATTAGTGTTGGTAGTAATAAAAATTTATGGTAGCATAGAAGATTTGAATGCCATTTAGGCTGTTAATATTTTAAATAAAACAAATTTTAACCCTCAGATTGTCTTGTTAAAAAAGTTATTAAGTTACTGTGGAAACCACATGCACATAAAGTTTCTATTGTGTGTGATGTATGATATACACATTAATTTCTTTTGAAGGCTATCTCTGATGATATAAGGAACAAGGCAGAACAAAGCAAAAGTGTACCTTCATACTCAGCAAAGGAGACAGATGAGAGTGAGAAAAGGGATCGAGAAGTGGCTACTGAAGACTTCAAAAAGTTTCTTGTTGAGAAAGTAAACAATTCATTTATTTGTAGATTAATATATGGAACCTTTGATTGTGTGTAATATATTTAGAGGTTTTACTACACTGTAAGTCGGCTCTGTGGCTAAGTCAATGTGAACGCTTTGTAATGCTGGGATGCCGGGTTCGATCCCAGCTGCGGGCTATGCGCCTTGCGTTGCTTACGACAGTGGTATAAATGAAGCCGACCGTCCAGAAATGGCAAACTACTGGACGTAATTTGCCTAGAAAAACCACACAACAGCCAGGGGCTGTTATGGTTGGTTCTGCAAGGTCCTGTAAAGGATACGCAACTAACCTAACTACACTGTAAATTAGACAATCTGGCTATGCTTTTTGTTTCTGTGTGTGTGTGTGTGTGCGCGTATGTGTGCCTGCCTGCATGCGTGAGAGAGAGAGAGAGACACACACACACACACACCATTGTAGTTCGCAAGTGTTTAGCGCATTAATTAAATAAAACTTGACTGATGACTCCAGTGTTTGCTGCTAAAAAATATTAATTCATCTGATCAGTACACCCATTAGACATGATAATCTGCACAATACCCCCATTAGACATGATAATCTGCACAATACCCCTATTAGACATGATAATCTGCACAATACACCCATTAGACATGATAATCTGCACAATACACCCATTAGACATGAAAATTTGCACAATACACCCATTAGACATGATAATCTGCACAATACACCCATTAGACATGATAATCTGCACAATACACCCATTAGACATGATAATCTGCACAATACACCAATTAGACATGATAGTCTGCACAATACACCCATTGATCATTATAATCTGAACAATACACCCATCAATCATGATAATCTGAACAATACACCCATTGTTCATGATAATCTGAACAATACACCTATCCATCGTGATAATCTGATCAATACACCTATCGATAATGATAATCTGAATAATACACCCATTGATCATGATAATCTGAATAATACACCCATTGATCATGATAATTTGAACAATACACCCATCGATCATGATAATTTGAACAATACACCCATCAATCATGATAATCTGAATAATACACCCATTGATTATGATAATCTGAACAATACACCTATTGATCATAATAATCTGAACAAAACACCAATTAGACATAATAATTTTAGCAATATACCAGTTGGACGTGACAATCTGAACAGTGCACCCATTAGACATGATACAGTGATACAAAATATTATACCCACACCAGTATATACTTATTTCCACTGTTTAGGTTTCTACACAGTGGACATCACTTATAGAAGTTGCAATGATGTAACTTCTTAAGAAAAAAATTAATTTCTTTGAATCTTTGGCTTTAATAGCATCTTTCTTGTCTAGAACATGGTCTAGAGCAGTGTTTCTCAACCTGTGAGTCGTGACCCTGTTTTGGGTCAAATGTCCCTTTCACAGGTTTTGCTAAAGACCATTGCAAAACACATTCACTGAAGTTATGAAGTAGCAGTGAACATTATTTTATGGTTGGGGGTCGCCACAACATCAGGAACTGTATTAAAGGGTCGCTGCATTAGGAAGCTTGAGAACCTCTGTCATAGAGGAATTTATATAGTTTTTTGTGTAGTTGGTATTTCTTGTGTTTTGTTTTACACAATTGCAGGTAAGACATTCTGAAGGTTCTTTTGAAAGTTTCAAGTGCAGATTTGATAGATGGTATTTCTTGTGTTTTGTTTTACACAATTGCAGGTAAGACATTCTGAAGGTTCTTTTGAAAGTTTCAAGTGCAGATTTGGTAGATGGCATTTCTTGTGTTTTGTTTTACACAATTGCAGGTGAGACATTCTGAAGGTTCTTTTGAAAGTTTCAAGTGCAGATTTGGTAGATGGTATTTCTTGTGTTTTGTTTTACACAATTGCAGGTGAGACATTCTGAAGGTTCTTTTGAAAGTTTAAAGTGCAGATTTGATAGAAGTCCCAGATGGACAGTGGAACTTACTGATGCAGAAAGGAAAACACTCTATGACAGTCATGTTGGTGAAAGAAACAAACAGATTTTGCATACATCTGAAGTAAGTTATCATTGTTTTTAATCAAATTTCATGCTGGTTGGCATGATGTGATTTGTTACAAATGTCTTTGCATGAATCATGTAGAACTGTCCAATTTTTAATTTGTAGAAATGAAGTGTAGGCTTGTTAAAAAATAAAGTATGTGACCGTTTGGCACACAGCACACATGCAGCTAGACAATACTTTTTAAAGACCAGCTGACACCAAAATGTTGATGTTGCCAACATCATGATGGTTATCTTTACTCTCCATGACATTTCCTGAAACCTATTTTAGGCTGGATTGACCTGGTTGCCTTGGCAGTAAAAAAAATCTAGCTTGGTGTGAATTTGAACTTAAGACCTTCGGGCTGGTAGTCAAGTGTCTAGCCACTGTGGACTAGGTTTATTAGTAGATCTGTATGTTTACAATATCATTGTTGGAAGTGTCTGAAATTAAGGCTAGTCATACAACACTGCTATCTTATTATAGGTATATATTTTTAATTTTCACTTTCATGAAGCCCCCCAAATCCCCCTGCACACCACCAGTGCTTACATGTCTTCTTCTTCTTCTGCTACTTCTGCTTCTTCTTCAGCATTCCAAGCCCATGAGGTTCATTGCTGCAGATATCACCCGCCTCCACTCATCTCTCTGGTCGTCCTAGAAAGTTGTATCTACAGGTGAAAAGAATTTCAGTGGTTCATTGGGGAGGCCGTATTTGATTATGCCTGGAACTGTTATTTGGTTTTTCAGATACCAATTTATCCTGTTTGATTAGATTTCATTAAATTTTCCTCCAGGTGAAAGAAAATTTCAGGAAAATGCTGAGTGCAATTCCTGGCATTAATCGCAGCTCAAGCTGGCGTGAAGTGAAAAGTAAAGTGAGCTCAGATCCTCGTTTCAAGGCTGTAGCCAGTGATTCTCGCCGAGAGGATTGGTTCAGGGCATTTTTGAAAACTCTAAAGGATGTGAGTATATAGATTTTCTAAATTTTTTGTTGCACAAGAATTAGCAGCATAGTTTCTTAATCCAGTTAGGATTAATTTTGTCTTCTTCTGCACTCATTATGTTGTAGTTTATAGCTGAGTGGTGATTTCTTCATTTTTTTGGGCAAAACAAATCTGATTTTATAAAATCCCTAATTAGTTGTGACATGCAGAGGCGCTATTCTTCACCACCCCCCCCCCCCCTCCCCAAATGCACTACAGAACCCAAATATTTTTTGTAATTATGTATTTGTAAATACATGTTTGGTAGCTGTGGTAATGTTGTGGCTAGATGCTCCAAAGGTGTTGGATTCATAGGACCATAAAATTACCTTTTATAATTGATCTTGGCTCGCAGGCTGAACCAGCTAAGGTGAGTAGCCTGAAATGTCCTGGGAAGTAAAGATGACAGGTGTGATGTTGACTTATTACCCACTGAATGTAGTTGTCTCTGAAAATATGGGTTCTTTACTTTATATACTTGTTTATTTCTTCTGAAGGTTCCATATGATGACATAAGGGACAAGAAACAACAGATCAACAGTTTTTATTCATCTTCTCTGGAGGGGAAAGAGGATAGTAGTGAGAGTCATAGAGAGGCAGCTGAGAAGGACTTCATAAAGTTTCTTGCTGATAAAGTAAACCATTCATATATTTCTGGGCTATCCTCCGAAAAATGGGCACATATTATGGCAGCCAAAAACACACCCTAACAGGGCCTCAGTGTCATATAAATTGCGGAATTCTGCGACTTAAATTGCCGACTTCCGGTGACTACCACCACCGCCGGGAGTATCTCCCGGGGAGTGGGGCTAAACTAGATGGCTGGGGCTCACGAGCAGCAGCTACCGCATCTCCTGCAGCTTCCTTCATTTTTTTTTGCTCGTGAGTCCCAGCCATCTAGTTTAGCCCTGCTCCATGCCGCACGTAGCGGCGTGGGAGATACTCTCGGCGGTGGCGGTAGTCACCGGAAGTCGGCAATTTACCTGCAACTGAGACCCTGTCAGGGTGTGTTTTTGGCCGCCATAATATGTGCCCGTTATTCGGAGGATAGCCTATTTCTGTTCTCATCCTGAATCTTTGACTGTGTGTAATGTTTCTTAACCCACTGACTAACACAGTGGTACATTATAAGGTTAGCTGATGGGTACACTTTGCTACTTTAATCTCACACCCCCTGAAATCCTAACTTTGGACACTTAACTATTATTGTAAAATCATGAGTTGTGCAATCAGAGTAGCTTGAAGAGTTTAACCCATTTCTCAGGGTTTCCTTAAGAGAAACAACTCTCTATTGCTCAGGGTAAATTTTTCACAAATTTTACAGTGTCCATCTAACACTCCACCAACTAGGGAGTTTACTAAAAAATGTGTGGACAAATTTACTTTGATCATTGCAGAGTTCTATCTCTTTAACAAATCTAGAGATACGAATGGGCTAACAGCTTCAGGCTTTATTGATCACTCTCGATCCTACAGTGATAATGAGTGTCCAAAGTTATGATTGCAGGCAAGACGGACATATAACCAGATTGTGACCAGTGCCATCAGTATTGGAACTCTGCACTGGCTGCTGAAGAAGAGGATGGAGCATGCATGAGAATGCCCTGAGTGCTGCAATTTTAATTCTTGACTCCACACAACTCAACTCGGTTATGATTGCTGGAAGTATGATGAAAGTGTAATGATCACCATTTGCATGACATGCGACTTTTAATATATAATAGGAATTAGGGCTGTACCGAATAGTGGTTTTCACTATTCGGCCGAATACGAATAGTGGGACCAACTATTCGGCTGAATACGAATAGTGTATCATCATCATCAGGTGCCTCGTCGACTAGTGTGGTGATTTTGCCTCGCCACAATCTGTGATCTCCTGCAGCATGTATCAGTTTGTGCTGACACACCTCCATGACATGCAACGACTGTCAAGAATCTTCTCTCGTTGTCTTTTTCTATCTCTCCTTCCACAAATCTTTCCAGTGGTCACCACATTTTCCATTTTCACTCTTTCTATACGATGGCCGAAAAATATGACAGTCTTCTTCTGATGTCTGCGATTAGTTGCCTTCGGGCTCCCGCCTCTTTCAAAACCTAGTTTTTGCTTTTTTTAAGCTGTCCAAGGTATTTTAAGCATTGTTCTGTAAAACCACATCTCTGAGGCCTCAAAAAATTGTTTGGCATGGCTACCGATTGTCTAGGACTCATAGCCATATGTTAAAACTGGATGTATGTAGCAAGCAAGACAAGATATATTGCACAAGATGTTCTTTTTTTATATAAAATGCAGTTTTTGCCTGTCTTATTTTGTTTTTTATTTTAGTAATGCATCTTTCATCTGATTTTATCCATGTGCCAAATTCGCATTTAAATCATTTTTCGTTCAGGCGTTTGATCGATGTAATTTAAATGCACCTCCATATTCTCGTTTGCAATGTCTTCAATTTGATTTGGGAAAAGACACCCTGAAAGAACAAAAAAATGTGTGCTCTCTCTTTGTCTCTCTCTCTTTCTCTCTCTCTCTCTCTCTCTCACACACACACTCACACACACACAGATACACTTTCAAGTTTCTTCATGCTTTTTTTAACACAACAGTAGCGATGCCTAAATCTTTCGTAGCGGGAAAAACGGCGACCCGTTTGCGCGGTAACAGCGCCTGACTCCGAGGCATTACAGCAGAGGTTCTAAAACTGACAGGGGTGCCGCGGCGAAAAACAAGAAAAGTCGGCTATAAATTGTGACATTATTAATGTGAGAGTTATTTTAGTCCATCGCAGTGTATGCAGAAATCACTATTCGTATTCGGCCCGACCACCACTATTCGGCCGAATACCGAATAGCTAGTAAGTCCACTATTCGGCCCCGAAGCGAATACGAAGCGAATATTCGGTACAGCCCTAATAGGAATGTAATTTTTCTTTCCAGGTCTCAGTCTCAACTTTTAATTTGTGAATATACATCATCTATTTAAGTAAGTGTGATGTAACTTAGTCTTCTTTTTCACATTTACCATCTGTAAACTCTGGTGGAAGGTTCTGGTTTTTCGTCCACGTCTTGGGATAGAAACTGAGTGTTGCGTGTACATCCTTTTTACAGATCTCATTTTCATGCAGATTGTTAGTGCCTTGCCTCTCAGACAGATGTACTCTTACTTTGAAGGAACCTCCCAATTAGTCAACTCTTATGGCATGCTTATGGATAGGCAGTGGGTCTGTTCTCGTTTTCCCCACAGTGGGCCCCCAGAATCCCCATGGGGAGACTGTCAGTGAATTCTTGTTTTTCTTCTGCAGTCACTGGCTGTTTATCTGTGTCTGGACTTTGATTTTGTTCCAGGACTTGGGTGTTAAGTGCAGATCCTGGATGCAGACGTACCAAACCAAACATGATGGTGCACTAGGACCAGAGCATAAAAAAGATTTATCTACACTTGTCTGTGGTCATCCTAGATACCCCACCGTTGTAGCATAGATAGGATTGACGTTTCCTTCAAATTATAATAAATCTGCCCAGGAGATGAGGTGAGCAACCAACAGTTTGCATCCAAATAAGCTAGATTTGTAAAACATGTGTGTACACAGTACTCAGGTCCTTAGACGAGACCAAAGTCTACGTGTGGACAAGCAAAAATGACTTTCTGTTAGAGTGTGCAGTCGTTGAACGCAGAGAAGAAAAGTTCAGATCTGTTTTACAGTTGTGTACCTTAGCCAAGCCCCAGTGGGAAACTTGTTCCTAGGAAGACCATGGAGAGGTGTAGCCACCAGTTACACACCTGGTGTAGACCAGATTTAGCTTGTCATAGCGCACCAGCCCATGTGGTTCTGCACCGCTGCATCCTGGTCAGTGAATGAAGTATTTCCTTTGTAACTTTGACTCTCAGTGTTTCACAGTGTCTTTCATGGTATAACGACATTTTGTTATTTTCTGTTTGTTCAGTATTTATGCACATTTAGTCTCCAGTTAACATTTGCAGGTAAAAAATTCTGAAGGCTCGTTCGAAAGCTTCAAATCCAAATTTAACACAGATCCCAACTGGGCAAAGGAACTTACTGATGTAGAAAAGAAGAAGCTGTATGATAGTCATGTTGAAGAAATTCAGAAACAGAATCTTGAAATCTTGTGGTCAGTTCTGGATGAAATTGAAGTAAGATGTGATTTTTTTTTTTTTTTTAAATCATAGGTCATGTTTTTGTAGTTGATGTGATTATTTGCAAATTTGTTATCATGAATTATGCATTTTTCTTATACATTTTTTTGGGTTCATTCCATCACATGGACCGACAACATTGAAAACACCTTACACCCCCACAACAGGCCAGTAGCAGCCTGCATGCATTTGTTCGCAAATTTTTCCTTCCCATGACGCTTAACGGCAGAAGTGGTTTATGATGATGATCTTAATCAGTCTCCCTGTAAAAACTTTGTAACAGCACATACAGCTCCCTGACATAACTATTGAGCTTCTCTGTGTGAGTTACAGTGTTCCATTATGAGGGGAAAAATAAACAGTTAACCAACTGCCCACTAACAAATGTTTCTTAAAAAGTGATTAATTAGAAGTCTGTTGAAATCAGATGTTTTGAGCCGAAAAGCGCAGAGGGTACAATCTAGCTGTTTGGTTAAAAGGCACAGATATCACAGCCTAGCTATAAACCACAAAAGAACATGCTTACTGCTCTTTTAAGGTTGAACGCAGAAGAGTTTTGGCTGAATGTCAAAAAGAAAGTACTCAAACGTTATGAGGAGCCTGATCAGTTGCATAACAGTCAGTCTTGAAATGTAAATAAATAAATTAGTAATAACTTGGATGCTGTGTAGATGCAGTTTCTGAGATAAATGTTGTGAATTTCTTGGACAGAATTGGAAATCAGTACTATCTGATTGCTTGGGAAAAGCTAATTAAAGTAGTACAGTTAAGTAATACAATTTTATATAACTCTAATCCTTTTGCCAGGAAACCCATTAGGAAGGAAATGCCCAGAACCCAGGAATTCTCTTAAAAAGTACGCCGGCCATCTTTACTTCCCCAGGACATACATCCTGGTGCCCATTTTAGGCTGGGTCGACCTGCAACGCCTCATACCATGATAAAAATCCATGCAGTCAGCAGTGGGATTTTGATCGTGGTGCATTAGAATTACGAGTCAGACTCGCAATGCCTAATCCACCGACACCGCACTAAAAGTGAATTATGAAATAATAATTAAATAGGCCAGTTTTTTTCCCACATTAAAGCCCCCACAAATGCTGTTTTTTAGAAAATATAATTGTATGCAGCCATCCTTAACACTGCGGGCACAAAAAGATTGACCAGTGCAGCAATGCCAGTCTGACATCTTCACACGGATTTGTGATGGAAAGAACTGCTGGATTACTGGCCTCTCAGGGCAAAAGAGTGAACAATGAAACATTGTTGCGAAAACTGAAGAATTTGTTACTGATGATTAAGCAAGCACAAAAAGAGCCTTCTCGTCATCAAAACTTTGCTCCTTTCCCTTTATTTCTTGACCTTTAATTTCCTGACACTATAAAGGAAGGTATTTGGTCACGACTCTCAATCAGTGTTTTTGTTTTTGTTTAAGTACCTTTAAAATCCATTTTAACGCTTTTGCCTCAGTGACCTAGAAAACAAAAACATATTTCAGGAATTCCCAGGGGGAAAAATCCTTAAAAACAATCACATTACACAGGTCACACATCAAAACTGTAGCAGTTCCATTTTGGATCAAAACAATATTAATTTTCATCCAGAATAAGAGGAGTTAATAAACAAACATGCAGCAGAGGCTTAAGTGACTTACCACTATATGACCATTAAAAAAAAAGGATACAGTGAATCACACTTGACCTTCTAATCTGGTCTCCAGGTAACACTGGTAGTAACAAGAAGCTATGACTTCATAATTTCTGTTTAAAAAGCCATTTGTTTATAAAGACATCCCTCCTCCCCCACCCTTGCTTTTTTTTTTTTTTTTTAGTAAATAGTAGATTTAATTACCCATCTTTGTCTTTACCACTGCTGTATCTTTAGTCATTGCCTCTAAGTGCACCTGAGGCATTCCCTGTAACATGCACCCGAGGCATCCCTTGTAATACTAACACCAGTATTTAACAGTTTGGGAGACAGACAAATGTATTGTTTCAGACACATAGATATGTGGTTTCAATGAAGATAACAGCGAAATCTAATTTTTTTTAATTACCTTTTCACGGGAAGTAGTAGAACAAAATATTCAAAGCGATATAATTCCAGCTATAGTTTACTTTGACCAATTGTCGCAATAAATAAAGAAATGCACAATAACCTGTTCAGCCAGTGTGACTGTTGGCAAATGAAAATGTAACCCGTTTATTGGTCACAGTTTAGGAGGAAATAACACTTTATTTACAATAAACACACGAAATACAGAAGGTTTGTGATTTATAGTATAGATAATCAATTCTGATCCCTCTAAATGTTGGCATGGGCACATGCAGTACCACTCCTGTTATTTTAATCTCATGATTAGCTCAGTAATCCCCCATGTGGGATGCAATTTTTTGTTATTCGAAGCCCTACTTTGGCTCTTGCCAGGGGCTGCAATATAGCCCGGCCATAAATAGGGTGTAATGGCTGAACGCGGTTTCTGGGACCTCTCCATGGGTGATCCTCATCCACATGGTGGCACTTTGTGTCATCGGGTGTTTATCATTTGTGTGATGTCCTGGTGGGGTAAAAGAAGATAGAGATAGTCTCATGAACAAGCCAGTGTAGCTAGGTCAATAAAATGACTGTCACGAGGAAGTGGACCCAGCTAGAAGTTTTTGGCTTCTTGTTGCAGCAGAATTAGAAATCTTCCCACTGATGTGAATTGTTGCCATGTCAGTCGCCATAGTGCATGCACTTTTATCTGCCACCTTGTCTTCTTTAATATAGTAAATATAGGCCTGTGTTCATCACATGCACCATTCAGACAGAACAATGTGTAATTAAGTAACTTACAGTTTGAAAGGTGTGTTCTTTTTATCTTTTCAGAATGAAAGAAATGCTGGAGCAGGGAAGAATTTATGTGAAAAACCTTGAAGATTGTATGAGGCATTTAAGATTTTATTTTATATCTGTACCAGCTTAAAATCCTGTTTTGCCCACTCTTTGTCTCCAGTGGGTGATATATCAGATGTCATATGAAATAACTTCAAATTTTATGTCTTCTAACCTGCTTATTTAGTCATCAGCGGTTTCCAATAATCAAAAGGTTATTCCTCCCCATGTGGGTTCTGGGGTCCCATTTTTTTAGAAAAAAAAGGATAGCCCCACTGACACTGTAACAAAAAATTTAGTTTGCATATCTTTTACAGGTTGTATTTCATCTAAACAAAAACAAATTTAGGAGAGAATGAAAAGAGTTTCTAAAAATAATAAACATCTGAAATTATTCAACCACATTAACAGACATAGAAAGCTTAACTCTTTCAATCCCAGATGGTTTCAAAGTAGGAACCCTTTTTGGCACAATAAGCACAGGGTAAAAAGCAACAGCACACACTTTGAAAGAGACAGCATATAATCTGCTGCATTAAAAATACTTGTCCAGATCTCTTGTGCATACTCAGACCAAACCTGAAATAAATAAAAATACATCATGTGTCATGTTGATACACACAGACATAAGCTGAGCATACATAGTGCATTGCTTGGAAAGAAAGAGTTAAAAACCATAATTAAGTTGAAAGTCAGAGGTAAGAGAGCAGAAAGTAGACCATGATGCAAGAGGGAGAACAACATCAAGAGATGGATGAATATCATGGACAAAAGATGAGAGTCTAAACAGAGTCTGTACCAAGCTGAAGTAGCTATTAGGGGTGCTCCTGTCATAATTTCTCTATGGGTCTAATGTGGTATCTAGGATTTTGCCCAGTTGGTTTGCCATCCAGGAAAAGATTATTGAATACTCAGAAGTATATCAAACCTTTAGGTAGCAGCTTGGAAGGGACATAACAGGGAGATTTGAAAAACAACATGCTAAAGGTGGCAGAGGAATGTTACTTTATTAATTTTATTATTATTTTTCCCCAGAATGACAAGAGGTATACTGCTCTTGACTGTTTTAATGAAGAAAGGGAAGAAATGCTTCTTAGTTACGTCAGTGAATTAAGTGAAAAAACTCAGCTGCCTCTTACCTGATCTCTATCAAGGGACTGCAGACTTGAAGTGTATTCTTTGGCCAGTTTAGTTATTTATGTATTATAATTATTCTTTGACCCACCAGTTTTTTTTTTTTTTTTTCTGATTGGTTGTTTGTGTGACAGTATGTAAGGTGTATGATTATATTTTAACTGTAAATGTAGAGAGCTGATTAAATTAGCATTTGTAATACGGTGACATGATTGAAAATTTAGGAAGTTTCCTTTTTTTTTCTAATCTAATGTAACAGTATCCACAATATTAATTTTGATCATCAGTTATGGAATAGTATTTAAAGACACTGGTTTTCTACTTCATCTTCTTCTTTCTCTTGTTTTGCATGTGTCCTTAAAAAAAGCTGTTGGCATTTTTGTATCATGTAGCAAGACTGAGTTACCTGCGCCTTTTGGCGGCTCATCACATCTGATTTAAGCAAACACTTAATTTGTTGGATTTTTTCCAGGGTGCCTGGAGACAAATCTCACACCTAATTATTTATTTCACTACTAAGTAATTTGTTCACTTGTTTAAATGGAAATTCTTGTCTTAAACTGTACATAATTTAAGTAAGAAATAAATGTAAATATGATAATGAATTTGTGTAGAATTTTTTTTCAATGATAGAAAGTTTTAAAGTAGCATGAATCAAGAAGACACATACTAGCATTTTACAAGCTTTGAACATTTAAGAAAGCTGTCCTTAAAACTAAAATATTTGGCCATATTAAACACCAAAGTTTAAAACAAAAACAAAAAAAACAAAAAAATGAAGGGTATCAGAGTAACCAAAGGAAGCAAGTACTATCAACACTAACATAATAACCAGCCTCCTTGAAGCCTTGATAGAAAAAGAGGGCTTTGCCTGGGCCCGGAAAAAAAATGCACGAGGCTGTGATCTCAAACTTAATCCAAACAGACAAAACATGACAACTATTCAACAAGATTCAACAACACTGTGACACTGTCATAGAACTGTCAACCGAGATGATGTTTGTCACCAGCTTGCTCCAGTGTTTGAAGAAGTGGGTGAAGTAAGGGATACCATAACTTACCAACCAATAAATCCAAGGAGCAACTGCAGCATGACAACCTGGGCATCTGTTTCCTGAAAGCAGAGAGGTGGTGCTCTTGAAAGAAAATATCCACTGTAGCCATTATGACTAATGAGGGCGACCGAAGGCCCGACACCATCCTGATAAACAAAAGACAGCAGAAGGCAGAGGATTATTAAATTCCAAAGCTAATTCAGTGTTCCTAGTGCCAGAAGTTCAATCATACCAGAACCATGTGACGAAGCAAGTCAGAGATCTGCAGGTACTGCTCAGAGGTCCATTCCGCCAATGACTGACCGCTGGCTGAAATTGACCAAGATTTCAGACAACCCAACTTAAATCAGATGTACGCGAATTGTTGCGGCACACATGGAGCAAGATATCTTGGCTGCCTATACCTCCAGCACAGCATGAATACTACCAAAAAAATGCAGAGCGCAAAGTGCCCTGTACAGAGTCAATAAGGAGGAATGAGGCAGCCAATGTAACAAAAAGGTTGGAAAAGACCCTACAAAGCCAGACTGCTCTGTTGAGAGAAAAGATTAATGCTCTCAGAGCTACTAAGGTAATGAAGACGTGCAAAGACAAGCTGACTTGAAGAAAAAAGAAAACACCCTAAGAGAGATGATTGAAACCAGAAAGAAGATTTCTGTAAAAACTGTTCTTCACAGAGGCTATCTTGCCATCTTACAAACTAGTTTTTCTCTTCAGCGGCTGTCCGACTGACTGTTACCTAGCTAATTCTTTCTAGCTAACCAGCTAGTTGTTCTTTCAACTCCGCCCAACACCATGACACGACACAGGCTCCCTTTGCCATACTTTTTCATTTCCCCCCTCCATATAGTCTTATCACCATGTGCCATGACCTCTCAATAACCATTAAAACTCTCCATTAACTAACCAGCATGATAATTTGACTCTTTCACTAAACCCCCAGCACCTAACCCCGTGACATGGCACCTGCTCCTTTGTCATAATTCTATATTATTTTTACTCTATATAAAAGCATAGCAGGATATGCTATTACCCTAAATGACCCATAGAACCCCTTATGCAACTAACTGATACGATAACTTTACCTCTGAGTGATCCACCGTCACCTAACACAATGACATGACATCCATGCCTTATATATAACTTACATAAGTCTAGCATCATCATCATCATCAGGTGCCTTGCCGATTGGCTTGGGCGATATGCCTCTCCATAATCTGCAATCTCGTGCAGCATGTATCAGTGTCGTATGGCAGTTTTGTCGTGCACCTTACTTACAGGATATTTTCACAAATCCCTCAGGTGCTCTGAGACAGGAGAGTTTTGAATGGTGGCTCTCGTTTGTCTAGAGGCCTAACCCTCGGTTCAAACTTTCCATTCAACCTGTCTCAGGGATGAGGTGACACGAGCTCTGACTCCACAGGGTTATTATGAACACTTAGGTACCTCTCGGCCAGACGTCCTCACCACAGATTGCCCCCAGACTGGAACAAAACAAGTCCAGTCGAACAAATAATCAACAGCGAATTTGACAAGACAACACTGCCTCTCTGAATAAGACAATGAAATTCAGTAACACAAAACTTTTCTACCAACTAGAAGACTGATGAACTATAACACGGTTGTAATTAATTTACTATAACAAAGTTAATGTAAAGCATCGTGAAGAATTAAAAGGAACGATCAAAACTTTGAAAATCTAACACAAGAGAAAGAGTTCTTCTAAATAGACCTATAGACTTTCGGGTTCATCACGGCGGAGGAGAAGACTTGACCATGAAGGCACATTTGGAGATGAGTTATCTTAAGTCTGCCACTTCACTTATCTGATCAGATCTCGTAGCTCCTCAATGTGTCGGAATTGAGTTACCCGCGAGCGTACTTTACTGCACGGCTTCACAGGAACGAATCAGCTTCTCCGGATGCCGGAAAGGAAATTCTCACTGCCGTACTTCCTAGTACGACCTTACATGAACGAATCAGCTTCTGGCATTGATCAAGGATCGTCAACTCACTTCACCGGAACGAATCAGCTACTGGTGTTGATCTAAGATAATCAACTCACTTCACCGGAACGAATCAGCTACTGGTGTTGATCCTAGATAATCAACTCACTATCGAAAGACTTCAGCTCAAGCGTCGTCCGTACATTCAGCACAGCAATTTAGCACCCGTAAATCGCTTACTGGATCGTGGCAGTTGGGACCACACTATCAAACACGGACACTTGTTGGATCTTCAGAAATCCTGAAAAACGTAAAGCAACAGACATGAGCGAACCGTACTCAACGTACCTATTTAATCAAGGTCCTTACTTCCTCCAAATGCTCAGATATATTTAAGGTTATTCCAAACCATGAAGGTTGGTTACCTCTATCTTAGAATCCTTTTTGTTTCTTAGAGTTAGCACTAGATCATTAACTCGATTAGTCCCTGGATTCAGTTCTGTAGCAAAGGTTAGACAGATCCCCATTATTTACCCTTCCTTCTAACGTAGAAAATAAGGGATCGGGGATGAAGTTAAAACCAAGACCGCTGAAATATGTTCTGAAAACAATACGACAGTCGAAGCTTGTTGTGGTTACGAAATCACTTAGCAACAGCGGACATGACGTCATGCCTGCCCAGAAGCTTCTTGTCATTCACAACAATTCAGCGACTTACCAAGTTCTGATACCGAATAACAGCAAATAACTAATAATACAAAGTTATCAATACTACAAACCCACTCCAGATATGTAAATTGATTGATTTGAAGAGGTTTAAAAGGCCACTTCGACGCATTCTGCGAGAAATGTCAGCCGAAAGTGCATTCCGATCCGGAGCTCCTTTCGCCGTCTTCCTCCGCAAGAATCGTAGGCAAACAGATTCGCATTATCCAGCTGCTGACCTTACTTACCTACATCACAGACACTATGAACGCAAATATTCAATTAAAAGTCCCTATGAATAACTCACCCATGATAAATAAAAAAGAGAATAAGGAATCTTGTCTTTATAACGGTCAATTGGCGAGACACAAGGAAAAACGCCTGCCTCCAAGACCGGACTGTAGAGAAGTGACGCACACAAACACGTCCCCTAACTACAGCAGTTAGCGTACGAATCCCGCTCACTAATGCAGTGCAGTGGTCAGACAATTTATTTAGAATAGGCGTAGAAAATGTGTCCAATGTGTCCTAACATGTAATTCGACACTCAAAGCCTAAAAGAGTCATTATCAAAGGGTTTTATAGAGATTTTTCCTATCAGGCCTCCCCCACAACGAACGAACTATCTAACTTTGCTTTGCCTATACTAATACATAGTTACGATGACGAGTTTGGGGGTGTTCAGCCTGTGGACCTTCCTACTGCGGCAGATGTGTGGATGCTGTCATGCGACAATCAGTTCGTGTGCTGACACACCTCCATGCTATGTAACAAGACTGTCAAGCATCTTCTCTCGTTGTCTTCCTCTATCCCTCCTTCCACAGATCTTTCCAGTGGTCACAACATGTTCTATTTTCCCTCTTCTCATAACGTGGCCGAAAAATGATGACTGTCTCCTTCTGATGTCTTCGGGCTCCCGCCTTTTTTAAAACCTCTTGGTTGCTCTTTTTGTCTGTCCAAGGTATTCTAAACATTCTTCTGTAAAACCACATCTCTGAGGCCTCATATCCTTCTATTTTTTTTAAACTTTTACATGTATTTCTACTATATAACATAAATACCTTATATCCTCCTCTGTCAAGCCAATCAATACCCCTTTTTTCTTTATTATACTATATAACCCAAAAACCCAACCCCACCCGCCTCCAGTCAGCACCACCCCTGAAAACCCTTGGATCTTGTGCTCCGCCTGCCCCATCACTCACGCATACATTTTGACCAGTAGCTGACCTCGAGCCAGTACTGACCTTCACCTCCCGTTGGGGTGTTAGGAATCGTTTTTCCCTCTATTTCTTAGGTGGTAGTGTTTTAACAAAGTGCATAAAGCAGCACACCATAAAAAAAGAACATCGTTAAACTCTACTATACTACTAGCGAGTCAACAAACAGCGTAGAAGCGCAATCATATTCTTTTTCTTCTTCGCATTCACCGGCTATAAAGTTCTGGTTTTTCGACCACTTCTGGACTGCAGTCCTGTTCCAGAACATGAGTGTTGCGTGTGTATCCGTTTGACAGATCTGATTAATTTGTAAGCAGACTGTTGGTTCCTTGCCTCTCAGGCAGATGCACTCCGAGTTCAAAGAAAGCTCCCAATTAGTCGACTCTTACGACATGCTTTTGGGTAGGCAGTGGGTCTATTCTTGTTTTCCCTATAACAGTAAATATATTATCTTGTCTGGAGAGACAATGTGCAACAGGGAGTGACCAGAGAATCTGGTCCGCATTCCACACTCAAAGGAAAAGAAAGAAGAATATACAGTCAGACTGTTACTCGTGCCAATGGAAATGGAACCCTTCACTGGCTGTTAAAGATGGAGACGATTATGCTTATGGGAATTTCCTAGTGCTTTGATGTCGGTTCGTGAAACTTGTCTAAACTCTTGTGCAGCTCGCTAAAGGACACCTTTGCCATGACGATTCTTGTTCTAATTTCTGCGAGGCATCTTGAGCCAGATGTTATGACTGTTGCAAAACAGGTTGTATCAATTCACTAAATACACGATAACCTAAACTGTAACTGGATTATTTATGTTAAGCTATATACTGTATTGGATGCCTATGCATTTTCGCTCCATTTGTAGACCGGATATAGTTTCGTCGCCCAGCTTCTGAGTTGAATGCAAGGCGTGACACTGTGAGCTGCGGATTTCATTTGGAATGGTTTTTCGACTGACCAACGTGGTGGTGTGAATTGTAGATTCAGAAAATGGCACGATGCTTGTTGTCGCAATTTTGGTTTTGCCCGTATGTGATTAAAATTGTTCGCGTGGGCAACTGCTGATCAGTTGGTGACTTTTACTACCATCAGTGATGAACTGCATTTCTAATGTCGGACTGTTTGTGTTAGCACTTCGGATGGCTACCGTATGCTTTAATACATGTGTATGCTCGATATGCCGAGACAGCAGTCTGTCAATCTTTCCACAAGGGACTGTGATAATCATTCTGTGTGTTTTTCGTTGGTAAGGAGCGGAGCAAAGATGGGGTGACCCGTTTGCTATGAAGCTGAAACCAAGACTATCAGACTGTATTGGATGAAACAAACTCCTAAGGAAAATTATGAACATAATATGGGAGAAAATAAAAAAGGGTGAAGAAATAAGATAAGTCTTTTGGCAACCACTAGTATCAACAGTTATAAGACAGTGAGGATGGCGCTATATTGGACATAATCCTGAGAAGATACAAGCAGAGAATCACCAGTCAAGTGCTAAAACAAGAAATATATGAACTGAAGAGGCAAGGAAGCCCGATAGAAACCCTAAAACGAACATTGACGAGAGGCCAGCGGTGCTATATTTTATTCAGTCCATGATATTGAATTGATTGCACAGTGTAGAAATGAATGAAGGAATGGGTTGCGAGTCCTGTGTTACACATACTGGCACAACGAGATAATGCAAAATGAGGTGATTATGGTGGTGATAAATAATGCAGAAAACATGTGTTATTTTGTTCCGTTTTTCTAATTTTCTTCTTCCATCTTTTACAACTAATACCAGACGCGGATATTTAAAAAAACGAACTGTGATTGTGGACGATGAAGCGAAACGTGCAAATATGAACGATGGAAGTACAGCTATCGGTTACAGCTGTTGACGTTATTATTGATTCTGTTTCTATTCATAAGAGTGTAGTGGGCAGTCACAATAAAAAAAGTGTGTAAGTAAATGGTACGGTGTGATTGCAGTCTTAGAAACTAAACACAAACGTCCAACAAAGTCCAATATTGTTATTCTTTTTTAATTTTTAGTTTTAGTATTCCGAGCCCTTGCGGTTCATTGCTGCAAATAGAAATCTAGTTGGCCTTCTTTTTTCGGCTCTCTTGTCAACTACGGCCGGTAGACAACAGTAGACGGCCGGTTAGTCGGAGTTCTGTCCCTTGGCCACAGTGCAATTACGGAGTGGAAAAGGAGTGAACGAAACAATTGACACAATTACTGTGTGTTGGCGATAGACAGCATGCACTGCCCTGCTATAATCATATGGTTACGGTTTGGGTAAGGGTTAGAGTTAGGGTTTGGGTTAGGGTAACACATGTAACTTCGAGTACTTACCCATAATGACGGCCGCTATATGTGATAATTTTCAGACAGGAGTTCCAAATAATGGCCGACAATGTGCTGCTTGTAAAGTCATTAGTGAAAAACTTTGGGCTTATCTTCATGTAGAGGTCTGAGGTCAACAATCAAACATCGCTCACCTGCGGAACTAAAAACAATTCCAGGCCGGCAACAAAAGAAAAACCCATGTGATTGCTGCTATAGCTATGTCGTTCATGGTTTATGCGACACTCTTACATAAAAACATGTGAGCAGTCAAAAACAACGTTGTGTGAACATTTGAATGCAGTCGGTGCGGTGAAGAACTTTAGGAGATTAGCTATTAAAATCAACAGAAATTAACATTTGTTTTAAAAATATAGATAAGAAAGCTAAGCACTTTGCAAGTTAATGATTATAAAAAGAGGTTTAAAAAAAAATGTCAGCTTAATTGCACTTGGTTTTACCCCGAACAGCTCGATCGGTCTACAATGGCTGGCCACCTAATGAGAACTATACTATGCACAACCTCCATAGCTCTAGCAACGAGAGTGAGACCCTACAACTTTAAGACTATGAGGCAAATGGCTTAACAACAGCCTCTATATGTTCTGCTTTTACTCTAAAGAGATATTAAATATTTTAATAGAACATTTTGTAAAGGGTGTAAACATTTAAAATGCTTTCTAGCTTATAGTAATCAAAATTTATGCACCATAAAAATATGATTGTATTCAAAATTGGATATAACATTGCCACTAAGGGCACCTATTGATTAGCTGCTCTTTGTGAGTGGGGGGGGGGGGGGGTATGTATTATTTGTGTATTGTTTGTTGTTTTAGTGCAGCCTGTTACACAAATATCACATTGACAACATTGCTTTAGTTTGTGATGTTTATAGAAATACATTTCTTCCGTTACCTTTCAGAGTACATTCAAGTCATCCTGGCATTAGTGAGTCTGTCTACCCAGTACCAGTGGTTAAGAGTATCCCAGTGAGAGCTATTGGTAAAAATAAACATCTACCAATGATGACAACTACCAATCCATTTATGGGAATGTACACACCTAGTATACGACTTGGACAAGGTATGAGATCTCCTGCTCCATGGATGAGACCTTCTGGACCATGGATGGGACATTCTGGGCCAAGAATGGGACTTGGACCATGGAATAGACCTTGTGGACCAAGTGTGGGATATCCTGGACACTCTGTAGGATATCCTGGACCAGGTATTGGCATGAGGCATCCTGGACCACATATGGGACAGACCAGACAAAACACAGATTACCTAGGAATGAATGGATCAGGAATGAGTTCTAGAGGAATGTCTCCGCCATCACAGGTAAAGGTAAGAACTATTTTTTTCCTTTTTTTGTATAGAGAATTGAATTATGGCTCACATATAAAGTATATACTCTGTCAGTAGAAAAATACTTTAATCTTTGTCCAATTATATGCATTTAATGACAGTGCGGTGCAAGTTTAATCTTCTGTCTGTAACATCACTGTCTTGAGTGGGTATCGTAGACTGACGAACCTGCTGTTTCACATGTGTGAGGGGTGGTACAATATATATTTCTCTCTGTTCTATTATAGATTGAAATTGTTGACCAGTGATTCCCAAACTGTGCGCCCCGGGTAGCTGCGACCTCTTCACAGGGGCACCGCAAAATATTAGCAGATACACAAATTAAAAAAAATTTTTTTTTTATCTGTTACATACAAATAATCATACTTTTACTTAGGATAGAGCGCTTTGGACCAATTTTCATTTAAAAAAGGCACCGCGACCAAGAAAAGTTTGGGAAACATTGCTGTAGACAATTAATGCTGTGACGGAAGGTTACGACGTCACTCCTCTAGTCAGAGACGCTAGTTAAGATATGTGGAAAGTAAACTAGACCTCATAAGCAGATAGGTTCAGGTTCATCTATCACAAGTGGTGAAGACCATGTAGCATCCAAATGTAGTAATGATCAATGATTGTGAGTACAAAGATGAATGATCAGTCCAGCTTCAGATTTAAGCCTGGAAAGTTCTTGAGCAGTGCTGACTACAGATTTGTCACATAGCTGTTTCTAGACTGCGTCTATTTCTCTGCCATTGTATATCAATGTTAAAGGGGTCCTTAGATGAGCCCAGGTCAGAGTACCATGGGGCTAACGAACCCACACAGGGAAACATATATGTGGAACAAGAGTCACCATGAAACTAGTTAAGCCCCTGACCTAAAAGGTGAATTGACTGGATTACTCAGAGTGAAGTATTTGTCATATGAGTTAACCTTTAACCAAATCTGATGTGTATGTTCAGTTTGTTGGGATATTTCCTGCTGTAAGAAACATTTGTTTTCCTAGTTTTGTTATCTGGCTTAATGGCCCTGTACCATTGAGACGATGTGCTGTTTGTATAGTTTAAAGTCAGCATCTAATTGGTATGCTATTGCTACAAGAAAATCAGAAAAAGTTATGTATCTGCAGGTGATCATAAGTATAGTTAGGAGCCAACTTGTTGACTGCACTGTGTCAGCTGATGGGTCTTTACATAACAGCATTGCTCCATCTGCTTCCCCAGAGCACAACCTGATCACAATTTGATAGGTGTATGGAGCTTATGTTATTAATTGTCCATGTGTTACCATAATGATAAGGTGCAAAGTTCTTCTTGTGTTGAATCCTCATTATGAGTGCCGATGGGCACAAATGTCTGTGTCACCAAACGTATATGTAATGGTTGCAGCTGTGTTTGGGTCACAACTTGTGGGGCTCATGTGCGAGAAACCTTTATTTACTGAAATTACACCATACTTGACTTGTAACTGTTTTAGTTGACATTGTCACTGATTTGTTTTATGTTGGCCTTCTGAGACACCTATCCTCCCGGCTTTACAATCGTGTGTAAAACTGTAAGGTGCAGATATTGCAGCCTTGCTGTAAACCACAAAACAATGTGCCAACCACCCTTTTAAAGGTGAATGAAGAAGAAACAATCTATTTAAAGTTTTTTAATTTAAATTTAAATGAGTGACTTTTGATGGTGTAACGTAAAACTGTATAAAATCAGTGTGCTATTCCAGTATTTGTTGAAGGCAAAGGCAGAATGAGTGTGCTTACCCTATTCACTTTGATATAAATTTCTGATTTATTTATGTGTTTTTTCTAGGTTTAAAAAAAAATCCAGATTAGTGTAGTAATTTTCAAGTAATTTTATCAGATTGGTAGCCTTGTTTGTCATTTTTTTTTCTTTAGAAAATTTACACAAGAATCAGTTATATTGCTCCCCATGTGGGTTACGGGGCCCTATTATAGGGAAAACAAGAATAGACCCACTGCCTACCCAAAAGCATGTCGTAAGAGTCGACTAATTGGGGGCTTCCTTTGAAGTCCTAGTGCATCTACCTGAGAGGCAAGGAACCAGCGGTCTGCATACATCTGAGTCAGATCTGTAAAATGGATGCACAAGCAACACTCATGTTTTGGAATAGGACTGCAGTCCAAAAGTGGATAAACAACCAGAACTTTCTGCCAGAGTTTACAGCTGGTGAACACGAAGAAGAAAGAAGTTACATTGCCTGAAAAATAGGCTAAATAAATATAAAAGTCTTAGACAAACAGGGACAAGAAAGTCGACCCAATGGGGGGAAAAATATTTTGGTCAGTGTTAAAAACAAGCTGCTTTTTAATAATAATAATAATACTGAAAAGAAAATTTGCAAGATGCGCAATAATTGGATAAGGATGTAAGTGGGAAGATGTCAAGAGATGGACAGAGTGCAGTCTACCAAAATGTACAACCACGGCAAATGACAGAAAATTATATAACTGCCAACCTCCATTCTAGAGGTAGCTCATCCCCATATCGCTTCAAGGCCCCATTTTTGGGAGGTAAAAGAATAGAACCACTACTCTTTGACAAGCATGTTGTAAAATTTGACTCATTAAGGATTAGCTAAAATCATATGTGTTAGGCTGAAAGGTGCAGATATTGTAACTTAAATCTATAAACCACAACATAATGTGCCAACCACTGTTTTAAGGGTAAAAGCAGATAAGAAGAGGATATGAGAGCTCAGGCAGAGTTAGATCTATTATTTCAGTTATTAATGATTAATAATATGATCAGTATTAATCTGACCACTTTAATTAATTTGTGTGCAAGAAATCTTAGATACCAATTTTATGAGGCTTTGCTTATGTTAAAGTCTTATCAAAATACTTCAGGATCTTGTTTAAAGAATGATTAACTCAGGATTCTTGATCTTAATTAGTTTTTAAAATTCAGTCTTGAAATATTTGTGTAGGAGAAAAAGCCAAAGGTAACTGAAGAAAAGAAACCAGAGCTGAAGGGAGAGCAGAAACCAGAATCAAAGGGGAAGCAGAAACTGGTTACAAAATCAGGACCAGTCGCCAGTACTCCAATACCAGGCACAGTTTGGTGGGTTAAGTACATCTTGGAAATGAGAGTATTATGTAACATTACATTCTTATAGAATTACAATCTTATTGAACTTGACATTTCGATAAAACTTTACAATTTAATTTAACTTTACAGTTTCATAAAACATTCATCAGTCTTCAGATCCTTCACAGTGGTCAAATTTTAAATTTAACTTCCTAAAACGAACATTCACATATCCTTTAAGAATGTCACTCTCTTATGGCACGCCTGAAAGTCTTCTCTAACCAGTTCTCCAGGGGTCTGCGCTTTCATAGCCAAAGCATCGTTGACATCTTGTATCCATGTTTGCAGAGGTTGACCTCTGTCTCGTTTTCCAGAGTCTGCACCCTCCATTACCCTTCTCACAGATGTTTAACATGGCTAAAATAATTCAGCTTTCAGGACAGGAGGCTGTTTATGAGCCAATTCTCAAGGTTTATTACATTCTTGTTTATTTAATAAGGTCTTCTTCAGCTATCTGATGTGACGTTCCTCATTTCTTGGCTCTTGGTTTTCTCTGTCACTTTTCTTGAAGGTATTCTTTTCAGCATTATTTTTCTCGCCTTGAATCTTTTATTACAGATTTTTCCAGTCACATTGTTTCAGGTGATTTTTTTCTCGTATGATCATTGAATACTGGTTTTATTGTTAATTTTTGCACACAAAGTTCTGCCTTTGTTAGTCTCTGTTCTTTGCAGCTGATAAAGACTTTGACAGTCCAGGTTATTTACAAAATTGTTTTCAGAAGCCACATCTGCATTGCTTCTAAATTATTCTTGTTGTTTTCCATTTAGATGAAGGTTAATCTGTGTAACATTATAATTCCAATTAGGCAGTGTAACATTTTCTTACAAAATCTTGAAACTCACTAGCTCTTTAGGTAATGCAATGACTGGATGTTTGGCTGCAGTCCAGAAAGTCTCAGATTTAAATCTGCACCAGGTGGATCTTTTAAATGAAAGTGGGTACCAGGGAATACCATGGCAAGTAAAGGAGGCCAACACAGTCTTTACTACATCATACATTGAGTGTTGACCCCACCCCCCCCACCCCCACACGTACACTCACATACACAAAATTTACGTATGCCTGATACATAAATGGCACGAAATGGGTCCTCTGCTGTTTTCTCCCCTTGTTTCGATCAGCATATACCAGCTATTAGAAATGACTGTTGCCTTCACGGCAGCCCATTTACATGCTATTATAATATTTTATACATATTCCATCACTGTCATCATCAAATTTCACTTTTGCGGCTAAGCACCATAAAGAGGAACAGTTTGAGATCCATTGCTTGTTAGGTAGCTGTTGTCATTCCCTGTTGATGTAAAATCACTTTAATGTCATCATTCCATCTTCTTCTAGGGCACCTGTTACTTTCACATCAGACCTATTCAGTTGTAAAGCTGGTGTTGGTAGTTGTTGTGGCTGTGCTCTGAGAGGTGATCACAACATTTGATCTGTTCTCAGTAAATTGTGTGCATGATGTTGATCCCACAGTTTGTATGATAATATCATTTCTCACTTTGTCTCAGACCCACTGAGGGAACTTTAAGTCTGTACTTTCTGTGCATGACACTGGTGCCTGTAAAGTTGATGTGAAAAAAATATGCTTTTCCACAGCTTTAGGCATATTGGGCATTGAAGACTAGACCTATATTTTACAGACCATTGAGCAGTCAGTGGGTGATGTGGTCATCATCACACCAGCCACCTTTATTTACCAGGAATTTTACCTGGTACCCATTCAAGTCAGGGTCGACCTGCTCCTTTTTGGTTTGAACCCATGACCTTCAGATCTAAAGGTGAGTGTCTAGCCATTACACCACCCGACTCCCAAAGTTGTTCATTAACTTTTTACAGCTGTGCTGTCATTCCTCTGGAATGTCATGTTGCCACCCCCCCCCTCCCCATCCCTTTTAATATGACATAAGCCTTTTTTTTTTTTAAATTCAACCTGAGATATTTGTAGTATTGATATAGTTGCCTTTGCTGGCTCCTACAGGTGTGTGGTAAGGACTAATGATGGGAGACATTTCTTTTATGATCCAAGTAAACGCCGTTCGTTTTGGAAAATGCCTGAGGAGCTTAAGAACAATCCAGATGTTGACAAGCTTTTGGCACCTAAACCTGAAGTGAAGACGGGTCAGTATATGTTTTGTGTTTATATCTGCTCCTGACTTGCCATATTTTAGTCTGGCTGTAAGTTCGTACCAGGTCCAACCAGCCTTAAGTGAGTGCAGGTAATGTTCTGGGAAGTAAGTGCGGCTAGCGTGATGCTGACCACATCAGTCATTGAGTGCCGAGTGGTCTATAAAATGTAAGTCTAGCCCTATATGATCAGTAGAGGACCATGACCACATCTGGAGGATCATGCATCAGTTCACCACTAAGTGGTGCAGAAACAGCAAGGCTTTCTACCTGTTTATTCCCCAAAACACCTGCATATCCTGGAGAAAAGGATGTTAATTACCCAGGACCTTTGAAGTGATGCTTGCCACTCTGCTTGGAGCATTCCTGTCCTTACCATTTAACTAGTTGTGTATGGGGAATTTTTTGGGGGTAAGTTTAAAGATTTTGATTTTCAGTAAGTTCTTGAGAGACAGCATTGAAGTGTACTATCATATATAAAAAATGCAACACCTAGTCTTCAATAAGAATATGTCAATTGCAGTAACAAAAGGAGTGTTAAAGTGCTATGTAGAATCTGTGTTGTATATGCATGTGGGATATGGACTGTAAGCAAACAAGCTGCAGAACATTTACTGGATTTTGAGAAGATGGCAAAGAATATCACGGAATAATAGAAAAACAAAGGAGGTTGTCCCCCCTCAAGGTAGATAAAAATCGTAAACCAATTAGAGATATTAGACTTAGATTGTCAGCAGTGTTCCTGACATGTTATTTGAAGGAATGGACTTGAGAACTTAATTGATTTGAAGAGAACAAGGGAAAAGCAAAGAGATCAATACTTAGATTACTTAGCCATTTGGATGGGGGAGAAACAAGAACACTGACATGATAAGTAATTCTAGTATCGTGTGAGATGGTGAAATATGACAGCCTACGCTTATTCAAATGGCTCATGATGACTGGCGCTTTACCCTACCAGGACATCACACAGAGCGATAAACACCCAGTGACACAAAGTGCCACCATTCAGATGAGGATCACCCGGGGACAGGTCCCAGAAACCATGTTCAACCCATAGGTTGGGTTATGTTAGGGCCCCCAGCAACAGTACGATGGGGTTTCAAAATAATGAAAAATTGCATCCCACATGGGGAGGGAAAAGTTAACATGGCACATGATGATAATGATGGTCATCATATTTGTAATTGAGATTTATTTTTTGAATTTCTAACTGCAGTATTTTATGTAAATTTAATTGTTTCAGTAAAACAAGAAAAGTGCGAGCAAGAAGAACCACCAGCAAAAAAAGTCAAGTAATTTTATTTCTATTTTTTTTTAAAGTACAGCCTGTGTCTGTTTGTGGGGGTGCGGGTGCACACATATTAGGCAATTCATTATGTGCTCACTTACTGAGTGCATTTTGTTGTTGTTGAGATCACAATCTGGAATCGTTGCCCGAGGTGTAGTGTTTATTCTTTATGTGTTACTCTGGGGGGAAGGGGTGTTTCTACAGAGAAAGATTAAGCAAGACGAGGTAAAACCTGGTGCAACAAAGTTGGTCTAATAAGTATTTGTTGTGTTTGGCATTGCCTGTGAATAATCACAAGTATACAATTTTTTTTTTTTTTTTATAGTGGTTTGCAGCACCTATTTCTGTGGTATACTGGCCATATTTTCTGGACCAAACTCCCTCAATGTGCAGTGTAGTCAGTGTCATACTAATCCCCGCCCCACACACACACACACTTTTCTTTTTCTGGTTCCTTCTTTGTAAGTCT
The DNA here is from genome assembly GCA_905116865.2 of Candidula unifasciata. NCBI lineage: Eukaryota > Metazoa > Mollusca > Gastropoda > Stylommatophora > Geomitridae > Candidula > Candidula unifasciata. Next base: position 17,167 of record CAJHNH020008334.1, on the reverse strand, counting down.
GAACTGAGCCCAGCACCATGTGCACCTTCCACCCCCTCCTATCCCCAATCGAACAACTCTGAAGAAGATTTTTTCTTCTACTACTTCTTCACTTTTAATGGCTGTAGTCTGTGGCAGAAAGTTTTGGTTGTTTGTCCATTTCTGGACTTTACTCTTGTTCCGGAGCTTGAGTTTTGTGCAGGCGTATCTGTTTTACATATTAAGCTTATTTGTATGCAGACTGTTGGTTCTTTATGCCTCTCAGGCAGATTGACTTTGAAGGAAACCCCAATTAGTCAACTTTTATTACATAACGAAGACCAGCAAATTGTCTCATCTTGTCTTGGTCCTCTTGTACCTTGCTATATCAGGGGGAACTGTAAACTGTTGGAGAGTGTCTCATATATGGGTAGAGTCCACTTAAGTTTATTCTGTTTCTTCTAGCAGTAAAATAATCCTCTGCTGGCTTGCTAGGCCAGTCACCACTTACAGGGAAAAAACTGACTTAGCTGAGTCCATTCGTTTAAGCAAGCCAGGATCCAGTTATAGTTGTCAAAAGAGCCGACCTGCCAGATAAAAGAGTCTGCCACCTGATACGAAGAAAATATCAGATTTGCTGGGCTTCATGACAGACCAGCTTCTAAAGAGAGTATTTTCTCATAAATTACACCTTAAGACTGCCCTTAAATTCTGGGGCATCAGCACAGGATATGAGGAAGCTGCTGCCTAAGATTGGTCCAGATAGTGAACATTTCTTCATTATGATGAGTGACCAGACCAGGCAGCAGAGATTCGACAAAGCAAGCAAAGATCCAGTTCAAAGAAGAAATGTAATTAACTGATTTATCTCTACAGGGAAGCTAAACTGGGTAAAATGTACAGGGAAGAGGAAATGTTGTTCTTTCATTTAGTGATGGTTGCTTTATAAATATATCTTTTTCTTCACGTTCCCTGATGGGGGAAAGTTCTAGTTGTTCATCCACCTCTGGACTTTAGTCTTGTTCCAGAACCTGAGTATTTTACCGATCAGAGCTGTTTGCATGCAGACTGTTGGTTTCTTGCTCTTGCCTCTCAAACAGATGCACTCTGAATTTGAAGGAAGCTCCCATTTAGTAGACTCTTATGACATGCTTGTTGGGAACACAGTGGGTTTCTTCTTGTTTTCCCCAGAACCTACACTGGAATATAAGTATAAAATACTTTTTCTCATTTAACCACTGTTTTTTTTTCCCTTGCTTGATAGATCAGAAGTTGAAGTGAAAGAAACAAAGGAAGAAAGCGCTAAGGAAGGTGCACAGGAAACTGTGTTAAAACAGGAGACTGCCAGTACTATTCAAGTCAAGGAAGCTGTTATTCCATTAGAAGTCAGAGTGAAGCAGTTTAAAGAGCTGCTAGCTGAAAAAAATGTGAGTTTGAACACTTATAGAGCATGTTTGCTTTGTGTGTTTTTAACCCTGCTCAGTTGAGTACTTCTTAAACAGTACTTTCCCTGTTTGTGTTCGTGGGCCTTGTTTTGGGGAGAAAGAAAAAGCAGTAGACCCACTGCCCCCAATATACTTACTTACTTAGTCACTCCTCTTCTACTTTGGGGTGTAGAGGTTTGCCAGAGAGATCGCCAGACGTTTCTATTAGCAGTTTTCTTTCTGGCTTTGTCCCATTCCAGTCCTCTGTCAGTTAGATGTTGGATGTTGTCTTTCCAGTGCACCCTGGGTTGCCCTGGAGGTCTGGTTCCCTGGTTCTTAGCCTCCCATGCCTGCCATGGTGGCCGATTTTCTCCTATTTTGCATACATGTCCAAACCATCGTAACTGTGACTGAACCACTCGGGTGCGCCTAATATAAATGCTGTAAAAGGTAACTAATTAGAGATTTTCTGCAATCCTATATTGGGTCAAGTGGCACAGATATCACAGCATAGCTGTAAACCACCTAAGACATTGTGCCAGCTGCCTTTTTCAAGGCAATTGCAGAACAGTTTCAGAAAAAAACTACTTTAGGGGTTATGTGAACTTTTGTTGAAAAATCTAGAATTTTTGTGTAAGAATATTGCAATGGCTTTCTTTGTTTTCATTCTCTTGGCTCCAATCATTTGACTCGCGCTTCATTGAATGAAACGAACACACAGATGATGTCAATATTTATTTGCTCACACGGCTGTCTCCGAGTCAGTGCACCCTGATTTGATAGACTAGGGATCACTACCTAAAAACTAATAGCAAAATGTACACGCAGTGAATAATTAATTTCATAAAGAAAATACACATGAACAGACCCACGGCAACAGCTTGACAAAGACACTCTTCCATGCTGAACAAACGTAAATGTGCAGCCTTGACCAGAATTGTCAAATCGAACGGGTAGTCAGGTTTTGTCTCAGATCTCGCAACCAAATCTAGTTCAGTCGTCCACTTGTAACTTGATTCACTCAACAAGCACTTTCTCCGCCGACAAATATACCAATCCTCGATCTCAAAACAAGACTGATCATTCTTGGCTTAAGTAATCTTTCACTCACATGTGTTTTCTGAATCATTTATTACACATAATAAACTCTCTGTTTCATTTGGCATGCGCCCGTCAATCTGCTTGATTGCTTTGTGTTCAAATGTGTAACTTGTTTCATCCTTAACCCAGTTCATCTGAACTGAAGTACATAATTTGTGTTCAGTATCTAACCTCATTATTAATGCAAACATTAATTATCCAGAGAAAATGACTCACTACAAATATGAAGATCTAAAGATGGAATTGAATTGTTAGATTATTGAGGAATTTTTTTAACCACTTTATTCATGTAGTCTTTTTCTGCGGTCACCCTTAAAAAGCAGTTGGCACATTGTGATTTTGTAAACACTGTGACTGGTCCAGCAAACTGACAGTGGCCCACTTAGTGCTCATAGAAATCTAAAGAGATCTCACGAACCGACTAGAATGACGAATGGTAGGGTCCTGTCATGATCGGGGTAGGGGTGGAGATGGGGAAAATGTGGGACTGCTGTCAAAGCACTAAATGTGTGATTGTCATGATGTGCACAGGGGCCACGAAAACTACCTGAAGTAAGGAAACGTGAGCTCGGGTTATGAACTGGCTGGGGACAGTAGTCGACCGGACGTCCTAGCTGACGGTCTGGACAACTGTAGTGTGGCCATGCCACATGAACAATGGTTTTAGTTATTGAGTTAGATAGGTGTTAGATAATGTGTTGAATTATTTAGAATAATGTAGAGATGATAGAATAATAAAGGTAAAAGTAACAGAGCTCAATATGTTGTATCTACATCAGACATTCTCATGTGGATTGTAACCATATTCTGATACAGTTTGTTGGTCTTGTCGTCATGGCCGTGATTGCTGTGTTAATGTGATTTGAGTGTATCAACAATGAACTATGTGACAGCACTCTTAACTCTTGGTACTTATCAAGCTCAGGGAGTCAGAGGCAAATATAAGAAATACAAATGAGCACGTCTGTCAGTGCAAGTTGAATGACCTTTATACACATGTGCTCTGACCTTGCCACCTGCCTCTCGACCCCTGACAGGTCCGTTCCAGAGATCTCTGCCTGCCCTGACGCCGCGAGGCATTCCAGGAGTAGAGACAAGAAGAAGCACATTGTATTATGGTTTACATATAGACTGTAATACTGCATCTTTCAGACCGATGCACATGATTTTAGCATATCCACAGTGCAGAGGCATACTTAGATTATTTTTTTTCTGAAAAGAATGGTGCAACTGGGAGTGACTAGGGGATCTGACTCACACTCCACACTAAAGGAAAGGCAAGACACACAGTCAGACTGTTATTGGTACCATTGGGGTTGGAGCTCTTCACTGGCTGCTGAAGATGGGAACGGAACACCTTTGGGAATGTCCAGAGTGCTATGATATCTGTTCTTGAGACTCGACTCAAGTCACATTTTACAACTAGCTTGATATCCCTTTCACCCTAAGAAGCTGCAAAACCGACATTTCCGGTATATACCATTTCCCTGTAACAGCCGCTTTCCCAGCTGGCTATAGAAACATGTTTACGAGCCGTCTAGCTAATAGTATTAGCTGCATTGCTTAAATGTTTAGCGTGGAGGGGATGACTACATTTAAATAAAATAGCCTTGGGAGGAGGGGGGTGTCCTTTAAAACAAAATAATTACTTTATTTATAGAAATTTCTATAGGCTGCAGTGATAACCAGGTCACAGGGTCATGTAATGTTATCACAATCAGCATCACTGCACATTGAGTATTCCCATATGTGCTCAATACTCCGATGCAGCAGGCACTCCAGGGTACTTTTACTAATTGTTTCCATGAGAGGTTGATTATAATGTCTCCTATCTCAAAAGACATGCTTCACCATGCTTTACTCACATGTCATGCAGTCGTGTTAGCATCAGAGGTTCGTCATTATCCACTAGCCCAGTCCGTACAACGTTGATGATATCTGCTCTGTCCATGCTTCTTCCCGCATGTGTTGGTGCATTGCTTGCCAGTTGGTCTGCTCACTCATTACCCTTTACGCCAGCATGACCAGGTGTAGGTCCAGGTGATGGAAGTTAAGTGCAATTTTCAAATGCTTTCTACCCATTCGAGTGCTTACCTCATTTTGAATTACTGCATGTGTGACTGTTTGCTATGCTGCCGATGCTAGTGCTCTAGCAAGTAAGTGTCGATCTATAATCAGTTTAAGGCCACACAAGATTTAGGCCAATTGATTCTGTGCCGCATTTGTTTGTGTTGATTTTACTGCCTTACTCTGTATAGTTATTCCTGTTTTAGATGATAAATAAATTTTGTGCTTTTTTTGTGTGACATGTTTAGAATGGAATTATCAGAAAAATTGAAATAACCAGAGCTTGGTCTTTTTATTTTTAGTTTTAAGATCACGTTGATGGAAGGGTCTAAGAACAGTGGGTCATTTAATTTTCTCCCTTAAATGAGGCCCTGGAAGCCACACTAACATAAATATGTCTAGCAGGTGTATAATTTTTAGTAATGTACGACCATGTCATATAGTGATCTGTCATTATAGATTTCAAATGAGAGATCACACTCTTCAGTTTGCATCAATTTAATGTCTGTAGTAAATACACTTGTAGAGAACAGAACATAGAATTTGTCACAACAGACTGAACATTTGAAATGTTTGTGCCCACTGAATTTGTGCCTGTTTGTCACGCTGGGAAACACCATCTGTAGATTGGGAAGCAATGATGACCACACAATAATGAGGCTGTACAATATCCCACATAACTAACAGAATACTAACCCGGGCAACACATGCCTAATGCAGCTAGATGTCTGCCAGAAGGTGAAAATATATGTCTGCCAGAAGGTGCAAATATCACAGCCATGCTGTAAACTTTTACAATGCAGTTAAGTCCTCGGATGAATACAGAAGAAGTGTTAAATTCAGGTCACCCCATACATGCTCCATTCCTGTGCAAGTGAAAGTTAAATGGAATGTCCCTCACAGTCCAATTTGAAAAACTGGGAACAAACAATTAGTCCTGACACAATCCAGAAAAATATGCATCAAAAGGTGCCAAAATCAATAGTTGCAACAGAAATGAAGTTTGTCATTGATAGAAGTAGTTAGTCACGATTGCTTGGTCATACATACGCAAAATTATTACAGTAGGTATTTCTCCAGCCCACAGGTAAACCAGTTGTTCTACATACTGAATACTATGACAAAACTGCTGTACAAATGAAAAGCATGTCACATTGTGCCTGTGTTGCCTTTGTGTTGAGCACTGCAGTAAAAATAGTGGGTGGCCGATGACTTGAAATGGTGTGTACTTATACAGTATTGTGTGGTGATACCAGCTTTTATAATTTACTGCTTGCATCAACAGTGGACTGCAATCCTGGTGTGGGATTGTTAATATTAGTACATCATACGGCTGTCTTATGCATTTACTTTGTGTGTGCGAGCTTAAAGATTTGGCTGAGACTAAATTGTTTTGTCACTAGTTTTTCACATGGGACAGTGAAAAAAATTTTGTGTGATTTCCACTAGCACAGGAATGGAGCATTTAGGAGGTGACCCATCTCTAGTGAGGTTGAAACCTTGACTAATGACTATATTTACTAAACATAAAGCTTTGTTCTTCATCACAGGTTTCTGTACCTTCCAAATGGGAGTGGGAATTGCCCAAGGTTGCATACGACAAGAGATACTCGCTTCTAACTTCACAAGAACGCAGAAAGGCATATCACGAGTTTATGAGGGAGAGAGCTAAAGAAATGCACATTGACAAAATTCGGAAAGCCAGCGAGGCAAAAAAATTGTATAGAGAGTTGCTTGAAGAAAGTAACTTAAAAATGAAGTAAGTACAGTAGAACCTCAGTATCTGGCTCACATAATATCCAACCGTTTATTTTTTTTTTTGGTTTTTGTGTGTGGTTTTTTTTTTTAAGTCGGTAACGAAATAATAGAAAATTTACTTTGCCAAATCGTTGCAAGCATGCGCTGCATGTGCATAACACTAGCTGAGAAATCAAAGCACGGATTTCCCCCATCTTGCTCTCTTCTCTATGTTAGTTGTGTATCAGATAAAGCAGCTGGACTCTGGGGTAATATTAAAAGCTATTGCTTCAGAGTTAGGTAAAAAGTTGACATAATTCTCTAAATAAGCCTACATTAGAGATCAATACAAGTTTATAACCTTCAGTGATAAATACATGTGTGTAACTTTAAATGATAAACACATGTATATAACCTGAAGTGATAAATATCTTGTGTACCTTTAAGTGATAAAGACATGTTTATAACGTTAAGTGACAAAGATGTGTTTTTAATCTAAAGTGGTAAATACATGTTTGTAGCATGCGATAAATAAATGTTTATATCCTTAAGTGATAAATACATATGTATAATATAAAATAATAAATTCAGTTGTATAATCTTAAATATGATAAATACCTATGTTTGATGGTTTGAACAGAGGTTCAACAACATAGCCCAATGGTAGTAACCCATAAGTGCTCCATTCTACTTCTAACTCAAGCCTGAGTTAGAAGAATCTCAGCGCAGTACACAAATTGTTTAGCACTGGTGAGGATCCTGAAATACTTTGGGTAGATTTTTAGCTTCAAATCTTGCCCGGGCAGTGCCGTTAGGCCACACTTTTAGATTTCTAAGTGCCAGGTGATTTTTTTATGTGCGCAACAATACACGCGGGCATCTGATTTCACTACCCAGAGACCACGGGGAAAAGCTATAAGTCCACATGAAAAAATCCTAGCCATCACCGTAGCCTGGACCCAGGACCTCCAACACTTAAGTCAGATGCAATACCTCGAAGACCACCTAGCCCACTTTGTATAATACTTATGTGTAACTTTAGGTGTTTATAACCTTAAATGATAATTATGTGTATATAAGTTTAAATGATAAATACATGTGTATATCCTCATGTGGAAAATACTGTTTATTACCCAAAGTGATATAAATGTGTTTTTGATAATGTATTCCTTACCTCCTTCTTAGGACGTAATTTTTTGTTATTTGAAGCCCCACTCTGGCTTTTGCCAGGGGCCGCAATAAAGGCAGGCCATAAATATGGCCAATTGTCTGAACGCGGTTTCTGGGACCTCTCCACGGTGATCCTCATCTGCATGGTGGCACTTTGTGTCATTGGGTGTTTATCGCTTGTGTGATGTCCTGGTGGGGTAGAAAGTCAGTCAGCCAGTCATGTGTTTTTGATTCAAATTGAAGAATACGTGTTTATAATCTAAACTGATAAAAACATGTTTATAACCTTAAGAAGCCACCATAGTGTAGCGGATAGACGCTCGCTTGCCTATCAGAAGGTCATGGGTTCGGCACCTGATGATGCCAGACTTTTTTCAATAATGATCTTGGCTTCCAGCTCGACCCAGCCTTGAATAGGGGTCAGGTATAGTGCTAGGATTTAAAGTTGATCACATCATCCACACAGTGCTGATTGGTCTATAAAATATAGTTCTAGCACTATGTGCCCAACATGCCAGAAGGTGTATTACAGATCCTGGCGTAGTACCTGTCTTTTTTATAGATCTAAATGGTTAAAAACATGATTATAATTTAAAGTGATAAATATATGAATATAACCTTAAGTGATAAATACATGCTTATAGACTTAAGTGATAAATACAGGTGTATAACCGTAAGTGATGAATACCTGTGTGCAAACAAGTGATGAATACATGTGTGCAATGTAACCTTAAGTGATAAATATGTGTGTTTAACCTTTAAAGATAAATACATGTGTATAACCTTAAGATTTGATTCAATTCAAGAACTAACATCACAGCACATTGGGCATTCCCATGTTCGTCTTACCTTTTGTCTGAGTGTTGATTATCAGCCTGAGCCCCTCGTCACTCCTCAGTGTTATCACTCTCACCAGACTGTGATGATCAGTTTGCTGTTCCAAATTGTACACGATCTCCCATAAGGTTTTAACCATATCTACCTTATCATGCATCAGTATTCCACCAAATTGTGCAGAGTCAGCCAGCCTGTCTACCTGTTCATTTCCCAACACACCGGCATTGATCAGAGAAAAGATCCAGACAGTGCTCTTTACTCTTGACTTCTGAAGCTAAGCATGCCACTCTGCATGAAGCATGCCTGTCCTCACAGCATGATTTCTGAGTCAGTTAAGTCACGATGTGTGTGCGTGTCATGTTTTTTAGCCAGAAGAAAGCTGCAGTGATGCCTCCACCTCCATTCTTTAGCTGGATGTTGTAACATATGCTAGGCTCTCCTGCACCAAACGTCGACATTAGTTTTTGCTAAACAATACCAGCCACTTCTTTTGCCTCTTGTCACTGAACCATCTGTTTAAATAATCATGTCACCTGAGAGAGCAGTTGCTGAATTTCAGCCTGCGTGGAACCTGTTGGCCAATCCCCGCACTCCTGACTCAATGTTATTATGACTCACAATTCTGTTCCGCTGGACTCTGACCCACTCCTGTCCTCGCCTAATGTTTTCCAGGATGCAAATCTGTCTGATCATGTCCTTCGCCTGAACCATTCATGACTTCCTTCTTATCAGCCTCAGACCCTTAACTGCATCCAGTGCTTTGTGCAAAGGGTGATTTGTGTTTGCAGTACTATGATGTGTGACTTCACCTGCAGCATCTTGAGCCTACATCTCCACACCATGCTGTTGCAACCAGTACTAACGCTGTTATATAGGCTCATTGGCCGCTACCCAAAGGTGTCATATCATGAAAACCCTGTAAAAGTTGGAAAACCGGCTTTCTCAGAGTGACAGGGTTAACAGAGTCCTTTTAGCCTTTTCATTATCAGCTAGTAATTAAATTTAACTCTTTCTGTCTTGCGGCTTTCCAGTTTAAGTCAGCCATATGTTTGGTCCAAAGAAGTTTTTAAAAAAAAACTGTGGGACTGAATGACTAAACTAAGAATTAGGAAATAATGGGTTAATTTACCAACTGTCTGCCATAAAGTAAAGTCCAGAAAAATAAATTATTTGTGAACTAGCCAGTAAACTTATGTGTAGCGTAGTATTGGAGGAGTCAAGTTGCAACGAAGTTACTTCTTGCGAGGAAGCTCATTTATACTTGTAGTAACTCTGCTTGTAGTAATTCTGGTTCGCTAGGGAACATACACAACTTCCACAATGAACAATGCTGAATAGCGCTCAGTTTCTGGTATATATTCTGCAAGTTTATTCCGTCTAATTCCCCCTCTTAATTCAGTCACACTTCATTCAATCACAGCCATCGCTAATCACTTCCACAGTAATCCTACAATCATTTACACAATGCTTAATACACTGCAGTTAAACTACATCACAACCGTCTTCTTCTAACTCTTGATTTCCCAACTGACCACAAGCCAACCTCTGGCTTTGCCTCGTTTTACCTCTCCAGCCCCAAGTATCGCGTGCCATCGTTTATTGCACATGTTGTCTGCTTGACTTGCTGTGACTGTGGAAACCATGCAAAGCAGGGTCATCACACAAGTAGATAGTATGTCACTGGTAAATCTTAAGTAGCTTAAATACTTATATTTTGTACGTATGTTAGCTCTTATTCTAACTGGGTTTTTTCTAATAAAATACTTGCCATAGTTTGTTGTTTATTAGCAAAGTTTTGTTTTTTGTTGTTGTTGTTAACACTTAAGCAAACCATCATGTATTTTATCAATGTTTAATAACAAAAATGCCATTTTAATCCTGGCTTTGCTGCACTTTACAATCAGGTATACATTTGGAAAATTCACTATGAAGCATTCAAGTGATTCACGCTTCAGCATGATTACCAGCTCACGTGAAAGGCGTTCTCTGTTTCTAGAGTACATGGCGGAGAAAGAAAAGGTACAGTAATTTAGCGAGAAGGTGTATTCTTCAGTAACTGTATGAACTTTAATTCTTTAAAAAAACAATTATTTGAAGTCAGTTTTGTTGTTGTTGAGTAGGATCACAGTAATTGAACATGGACTTCCTTGTGTGGGTTTCAGGGCCCCGTTTGGGGTGGGAAACAGACAGGTTTGCTTAAATTAAATGTGTTGAGCCGAAATGGGCAGATATTGCAGCTTAGCTGTAAAGCACAAATCAGTCTACCAGCTGCCATTTTGGGGATGAATACAGAGAAGAAAGAAGAAGATACAAAAATATGGGAGGAAAAAAAGGAAGAAGGAAAGGGGAGAAGAAACTACTTTGCGAGTTAGTAATATAAAATTTATGTGCCTCATTGTGATGATAAGGTCCAGCTGGTGCCATTGGCCAGATCTTTGATGTTTCCATGACACCATATCATGGTATTTAATTTTTAAGGAGTTTACGATGTGCAGGTCACTTCTAGTGCAGAATTCTGGTATTCCTCACATGTTTTCAATTCTGTGACCTACATATGCTTTCTAAGGCAAACTGGCTATGTCCGTCAGATTTCAGAACTGCTTTCACTGCATCATCCAATTCCATGTGGAATTCCTTTGCATCCTCAGCTGATGTTAATGCTATATGCTGTAACAAGGGTGATACAACCACTTAAAGTAAGCAGTCATATAGATAATATTATGCCTATTCTTTTTAGCTGGACTCCCAGCTGATCCCAACAGTAAATTCTTTAACTGCACATCCCACTCCATACTTCTGGATGTTTTTCTGGCCTCTGCCTTTCCAAAAGAAAGAATAGTTATTTTCTATAATGGATCTATCCTCTGACAGGCATGTTTCCTGTAGGCCAGAAATGTCTATGTCAAGTCTGTTGAGTTCAGCATCCATCATAGCTGCTTTCTTTTCTCATATCATTACTGTAGTGGAGGCAGGCGGTAGCTGATCAGTGACATTTGAAAATGTCTCCAACCATCAGAGACAACCTGTAGCACCCTCATCTGCACCAATTACAAGACAATTCTCATAAAATGAACAATCTATATGATAAAGTTATTATAGTTCAGGAAGTAGCCAGTCACCGTAGTAGAGCCTGCCGGCTAGGGAAGAGGCAGTGGATGTCCTTATGGACTCCATACGCCTAGTGCCGCCCCTCCTGCTGATCAGACGTCCACTTTCACGACTGCCTAGCCCACAGCATTCAGTCAATGGGCACATAGGCGTTACTATAGGCTTAGGAGAGAATGATGCACCTGGTAGTAACTAGAGGGTCTGGCAGGCTCACTATACTATACTTAAAGGAAAGGCAAGACGACACATGACCAGATTACAGCCAGTACCATTAGTATTGGAGCTCTGCGCTGGCTTTTGAAAATGAGGACTGAGTCTGCATGGGAATGCCCTGAGTGCTGTGATGTCAGTTCTTGACTCAACTCAGTTCAACTCAGTCATTAGCTCCTTATGGCTCCTGCTTGCACAAACAAATCTGTTTATTAGCAGGACATGGCCACCCCAGCTTGAGTAGGCACGGATGGCAGATGGCTCTTGTCTAGCATTGCCTGACGGTGTCTGCATAGACAAAAGTCAGGAAATAAAACATTGACAATAGTCACACACACAAAAACAACAACAGACAGTAATATAATAAATAGTAGTGGCTGGATATGATCATCCCCAAAATATGTTGTTAGGATATGTAGTCATGACAGGGTATGTCATCATATAAAGATATGTCATTATCTCAAGATATGTGGTCGTGTCAAGATGTGTAGTCATGTTAAGATATGTCATCATGTTAAGATATCACACCAAAATATGTCATCATATACATATGTCATGATATAAAGATATGTTATTGTGCCTAGATATGTCATCCTGTAAAGAAATCGTCATATAAAGATGTTATCATGCAAAGATGTCATCATATAAAGATATGTTATCATGCAAAGATGTCATCATATAAAGATATGTTATCATGCAAAGATGTCATCATATAAAGATATGTTATCATGCAAAGATGTCATCATATAAAGATATGTTATCATGCAAAGATGTCATCACATAAATATATGTCATTGTGCTAAGATATGTCTTCATGCCAAGATATGTCTTCATGCCATGATATGTCATCATATAAACATCTGTCATCATATAAATATATGTCATCATATAAAGGTATGTCATCATATAAAGGTGTGTCACTGTGCTAAGATGTCATCATATAAATATATGTCATCATATAAAGATATGTCATCATATAAAGCAGTGGTTCTCAACCCTTTTTGGATTGAATAACCCTTTCACAAGGGTTGCCTGAGACCATTAAAAAAAAACACCTATTCATTGATGTTATGGAGTAGTAACGAAAATAATCATATATTTGGGGAGCGCCACAGCATGGGAAACTGTATTAAAGGGTCATGGTATTAGGAAGGTTGAGAGCCACTGATATAAAGATCTGTCATCATATAAAGATATGACATTGTGCCAAGGTATATCATCATGCCAGTTAGTTAGTTAGTTAGTTGGGTTATCCTCATTGCACTCCGGACATGTCCATAGGTGCTCAGATCCTCCCCTCAGTATGAACCCCAACGTTTGATGGCTAATAGTACCAGTTCTATGTTGATTAACAAGTCTTCTGGCGTGTCTGGTGTGTGTCTTGTTTTTTGCTGTGCCGATCTTAATTCCCAAGTCTGCCATTCTGGCGAGTGATGTGGATTCACTGCCACCAAAGTCCTCTATCCTTCCCATTTCTCTGAGGGCATTGATAATATCAGCATGATCCATAGGCTGACCGTCGGTAGTGATAGCGGATCCAGCCAACCTGTCAGCTCTTTCATTTCCATCGACGCCTTCGTGTCCCGGAACAAAAATAAAGGTGACTCCACGCACAGTGGGCTTCTGTAATGATTCAAGCCATTGTCTTCGCACTGAACCTGCCTGAACCCTCCGGATCATACTCATTGAATGTATACCTACACGGGTGTATTTTTGTGTTTCAAGCCAGGCAAACGCTTGCGTCACTGCCATCACCTCCATCGTCATGCTGCTGGTTGTCATGGAGAAGGCGCCATTGGCTTCTTTGACTGTTCTGCCCGCTGAGCGTGCTGTAAATGCCCATGCGCTTCTTCTTTGGCGTATAACGGATCCGTCTGTATAGATTATTGCATCTGCTTCGTCTGAATCATCATGCCAGTATATGTCATCATGCCAAGATATGTCATCATATAAAGATGTCATTATGCCAAGATATCGAATCAAGATATGTCAAGATGTATAGTCAGATCTTTATGTGAAGATTATTGCCAATTCATTGTATGTGTGACTGTATGCAGGAGATTACCTCCCAGTTCAATGTATGTGTGACTGTGTGCAGGAGATTACCTCCCAGTTCAATGTATGTGTGACTGTGTGCAGGAGATTATCTCCCAGTTCATTGTATGTGTGACTGTATGCAGGAGATTACCTCCCAGTTCAATGTATGTGTGACTGTGTGCAGGAGATTATCTCCCAGTTCAATGTATGTGTGACTGTGTGCAGGAGATTATCTCCCACTTCAATGTGTGTGTGACTGTGTGCAGGAGATTACCTCCCAGTTCATTGTATGTGTGACTGTGTGCAGGAGATTATCTCCCAGTTCATTGTATGTGTGACTGTATGCAGGAGATTACCTCCCAGTTCAATGTATGTGTGACTGTATGCAGGAGATTATCTCCCAGTTCAATGTATGTGTGACTGTATGCAGGAGATTACCTCCCAGTTCAATGTATATGTGACTGTATGCAGGAGTTTACCTCCCAGATCAATATATGTGTGACTTAGTGCAGAAGATTACCTCCCAGTTTAATGAAAGGTGTGACTGTATGCAGGAGATTACCTCCCAGTTCAATGTATGTGTGACTATATGCAGGAGATTACCTCCCAGATCAATGTATGTGTGACTGTGCAGAAGATTACCTCCCAGTTTAATGAAAGGTGTGACTGTATGCTGGAGATTACCTCCCAGTTCAATGTAAGTGTGACTATGTGAAGGAGATTACCTCCCAGTTCAATGTATTTGTAACTGTGCAGGAGATAACCTCTCACTTCAATGTATGTGTGACTGTATGCAGGAGACTACCTCCCAGTTCAATGTATGTGTGACTGTGTGCAGCAGATTACCATCCAGTTTAGGTTTTTGTGTCTGTGTGCAGGAGATTTCCTCCCAGTACATTGTGTGTGTGACTGTGTGCAGGAGATTACCACCCAGTTCAGTGTATGTGCAACAGTGTGCAGGAGACTACCACCCAGTTCAGTGTATGTGCGACTGTATGCAGGATTGTACCCAGTAATGAGACTAGCCAGCATCATATTTAGAGCTAACCCACTGCTGATGTGACATAGACAAGAGGCTGATGTTTTTGTTTTTGAAATAAGTTTTTTCATTAATTCATTTTAGACTATTGTTTGTACATAATTCATCTGGTTTTTTTTTCAACTTTTAGATGTATATAATCGGGTTATTGAAATAATTTATCAACTTTGAATAGACATTTGTTGATTACACTTACAAAAAACTGCTTACTCCTGAGAATTTGGGGAAGGGTGTTACATTATACATAGTGAGTGGAAGAAAATCTATTGCTTGTTAAAGACTTTCCAGAAGTTTATAGTGGGAACTGTTTGGTAATACATGGAATTGTTTGTTGGTTTTTTTAGGTACCAGTTTATCTTGTTAGATAGCATTTCATTTGAATTTCTTTTCTTGCAGCTTAAGAATGATTTCATGAACATGTTGAGCGAAACACCTGGCATTAATCGCGGCTTAAAGTGGAAGTTTGTAAGAGAAAAGCTGTCTTCAGATCCACGTTTTAAAGCTGAAGTCGAGACTCGCAGAGCATCTTGGTTCCAGTTATATTTGAAATCTGAAAATTTTGTAAGTTTGTTTCGTTTTGAGCAGTTAATCTAAAATTAGAATTATCAACACAGTTTTATTTCAGTATTGGGATTCATTTTTTTTTAATTAACCTGAAGTCCCATTGTAGTTTAAAATAATTTCCCAGTGTCCCCCTAACAATCATGTTGTAAAAGGTGACTAATTAGGAGTATACTCCTCAAAGTCAGAGTGCATCTGAAGAAGCTAGATGGATGAGTGGAACATTATCTGGACGAACCAACAGTCTTTAATGGATAAGACATATCTGTAAAATAACTGTGCACGCAAAACTCAAGTTCTGGAACTAGATCAAAGTCCAGAAATGGATGAACAGCCAGAACTTTCCCCTGGAGTTTACAGCCAGGAAAGCTAAGACAAAGAAGATTAACCACATAGAATTCTTCCCATTTGTGTCAAATGGCAGAATAGATAATGAAATCTATATCAAAAATGCAAACAAAAATAAGGCACTCATATTTAGGCTATACACTGACCGATAACACAGGCTTTGGGATAAGACTTTCTGGGTATATTTTATCAGTGAACCAATGCTAAAAAAAAAAATAATTTTATTAATATATTCTAGACTATTATTTGCGCACATTTGTGTTTTAACTCATGTGACATATATGAAGGGAAGTCAATAAGTAAGCCACAAATGGTTATGGGATGGCAGGAAAATGTGGTTGATGGTTTTTAAAGGTGTCATTAGGGGACAGTAACATCAAAATCTATGTCTTGTTAGGTGGCGCTAGATGTTTCATGCACATCCACAACACAGAAACAAAATGGCTACTGTACTTATGAAGTGTACCCTAAATGAACAACGTGCAGTTTGGGGGAGGGGGGGGGGCTGCCTGCAAAGGTCATTTATAAAGAAATGCTTCCTGTTTATGATGACAAATGTTTATCCTGTAAAGCAGTGCATAGCTGGCTAAAAAAAAATTCTCTAGCACACTCTACGATTGTTGATGAAGTCTGATCTGGTTGTTTGGTAAGATTGCAGCAGACTCATTCGTGCAGCGTGTGTAATAGATGATTAGAGGTGAAGGCTAGTAACGGTTGACTCTGTAGCAGCTGCAGTGGGGTGCTCACGTGGTTCAGCATACATTATAATGCATGATCGATTGCAAAATAAGAAAGTGTGCTCAAGCTGGGTACCCTGACAATTGACTGACAAACACAAAATAAACCGATTAGGCCTGTCCTTGCTGAATCCCTGTCGATACGCAGATGCAGGAGAAGACATGCTGAACAGGATTATTACTGCGGACGAATCATGGGTGCATTACTACCAGCCCAATTTAAAGCATGCTTCAATGGAATGGAAACATCTTTCTTCACCTAGTGTTCATAAATTCAAGGTTACGCCATCAGCATGGAAAGTTATGCTGACATTGTTCTGGGATTGTTAAGGAGTGCTTTTAACCAATAAATAAAAAAAAAAAAAAAAACAGGTGACAATGTCAATGCTGATTCATACTGTAAAGTCCTATCGATGCTTCAAGATACAGTTCGAAGAAAATGTCCAGAAATGCTGACTAGAGGAGTACTGCTCCTTCAATGCCAGACCACGTACCGCTCGGTTAACTCAGGAGAAAATTAACCATCTAGGGTGGGAACTTCTGGAACATCCACCTTACAGCCCCGACCTTAGTGGGAGACATTTCGCGAATAACGCAGAAGTTGAATGGGAAGTGAAAATGTAGTTTAGAAAACAGAGCATGCAGTTCTATGCAGCAGGTCTGGGAGGACTGATAAAACGATGGGACAGGTGTATCAGTTCATTGTTGGTGGAAATTATGTTGAAAAATAAAGGGACAGTATATGTGTACAAACGAATGGTTGTCAAGCTGTTATCACCTATAGTTTTTTTTTTTAACAACCATTTGTGACTTTCTTATTGATCTCCCCTCCT